>JALLOS010000794.1:0-10154 GCA_036939435.1 Stephanodiscus minutulus
ACCGACATACATATAATAGGGTTAAAAATAGGGTTAAAAAGACATAAATTTGTGTCTTTATGACCCATATTTTTATGTCTTTGTGTTTTTAGGAATGCTCCACTATGTGGGGATTAACATAAACATATATGTTCAATTATTTTACCAAATACAGAGATGCAATCTTCCAATATGCAATCTTCCAATAGGATGCGAAACCAAGCAGAATCAAAGAATTAGGGTACAACACGGGGATCCTGGCTATGCCGGCCGAGGCAAGGACGGCAGCGCGTGAACGGGGCTATGTCGGCCAAGGAGAGAACGGCAGCGGGTTTAAATGGATCCAATGCAAGGAGCGAAGCATCCAACGACTAGATGGGCATCCAGTGGGAGAACCAGTACATCCAGTGGGAGAATCAGTACACTGAGTTCGAAAGATGCGTGGAGATGCCTGCGGGAGGAACCAAACTATTTAATTGGCAAGGGAATCAGATGAGCACAGGACCTGGTGGTTTGGATGCTAAGATTCGGGAGGAGATTACAGAGAATGAAGAGGGTATCTACCGTGTGGAGTGAACGGAGAGCGAGACTTTATGATGCGTTGTGCAAAAGAGTCGTGAATATGAGAATTAACGAATATTAATACAGGACTATTGATGCTTTGGTCACTTCTTCACCTTGTACTTCCCATCCTCCTTCTTCGTCATTACTCCTTGGTTTCCAGGACTGCCTCGCCACGGATTGGCTGTCCCATATTCATCTTGTCGCATGTGCCGCAGCTGAGCGAGCAGTACTTTTGCATCCACGGCTGCTCCTCCTCGTCGTCGCACTCCCCGTCCTTCGAAAAGTCCAAGCAAAGATCGTAGTGATCGGTGCAGTTGGGGATGGCGTTGATGTCCCTCCTGAAGTTGACGACGCGGTTCGATCCGCGGGGCATCTGCTCGCGTACGGCGACCATCGTCGAGGGCGGGAGCTTGCTCAGGAAGATGTCAATGACGTCGAGTTTGTGCATCGACAGTACCATGTCCGGGACCTCGGCGTTGGGTGGAATGGGCTCGTATTCCTCACCATTCGTCATCGTGTTCAGGGTAAGACGTCCGGCTCCGTCCCACGTGACCACGAGGTGGCCGGACGCGAGGACCGCGGCGCTAACGGAACCGTCGCCGATCTCATCGGCGTAGTCGACTCGCTTGGCGCCAGCGAATTCCGCGTTCGACTCGACCACTGCGTCGAGCGCGTTCTTGATAACGGTCGTCGACAGCTTCTTGATGTCAGACTCGTCGGACACCTCGAACTGGTACAGGCTCTGACTCGCGAGGGGGACCTGGTTCGTGTACTGCTTCAGGGCGTCCCGCTCGTCGTAGGCGTTGGGGGGGTAATGTTCCGGATCGAAATCCTTCTGCTGCTGGACAGGCCCCGCGACCATCTTCTCGATCATCGTGCGTATGCCCGTCTGCTTCGTGATGGAATCGGAGATGGAAACGACGCGACGGACGAAGCTCGGGTTGTTGCTCCCGATGATCCCGTACTGCGCCGTACCGTCGATGACGATGCGGGAGCTGCGCACCCTGTTCTTGATGAGGTTCTTGACGCACGAGGCGTAGAAGATGACCTCCGCATCGTTGGCGAGCGACGTCATGATTGTTACACTATCGCGAAGGAGGACGTGCTGGCCCGTGTCGCCCTTCTTGCAGAATTCGTCCGTTAGCGACGACACAAATCCCTGCGAGGCCTTCGGGTCGATGATAACGGCGGAGTAACCCTCCTCGATCTTGGCCGAGCGCTTCAGGTCCTTGGGACCGCAGATGTAAACCTTCGACACGACCTCGTCGTCGTCCTTGGTCTTCGCCTTGTCCTCGCCGGGACAGTCCCAGATGGCCACGACCTTGTCGACCTTGCTGTGCTTCTTGAGGGCGTTGACGATCGCGCAGTCGCCCTCCCCCTCCGTGCCGCACAATACGGCGATGACCTTGTCCATCTTCTTGGGGAGCATGGACAGGCTCGCCGTGACGGCGGCGGCGAAGACCTTGTCGTCCATCGGTCCCGACCCGGCCTTGGGCTCCCCCGCCGCGACCTCCGGGTCGCACTGGCGCAGGTTCCTGTTCACGGGCCCCACGGCGTTCACGTCCTCCCTCCAGTTCTTGGCCCCGAGCATCCCCCCGTGGATGACGCGGTAGGAGCTGTGGTCTGATAGCTCCGCCCCGAGCGCGCCGAGGAGGGACACCCGCAGGTCGTCGAGCTTGGATATCTTCGACCACAGGACAATGTCGAGGCCGACGTGCGACGTCGCGGGGTAGTGGTGGGCGCTCACGTATCCCTCCTCCATCGCGAGGAAGAGAGCCGACGACGCCCCCCCCGACGGCGTCTCGTCGACGACGGTGCCGGGGGGGAGGGGGTGCAGTCCCTCGTCCTCCAGCAGTCCCTTGAGCTTGGATGCGAGTGCTGAAATGTCGGACGGTACGTTGTCCGCCTCGATGACGAGGAGCACCCCCGCCGACCTCGTGGGCTTCGTCGGCTCCACCGCCCCCTTCGCCCCCCCCCCCGCCTTCGCATCCGCCACCTCCTTATCGTACAGGTCGCACTTCCCCTGCTTCCTGGCGTCGTTCCTCGAGTAATCCTTGATGAGCTTCCAGTGCTCGTCGACGTCGTCCAGCGGCGTGTACTCGAAGGTGTGCACCCCCCCCTCCTCCATGTGGCCACCGTCGATCTTCGGCCTCATGAAGTCGATGACGTTCGACCCCATCGCCCAATCCTGATCGCAGAGTATGGGATAATCCGTCATGTATACGAAGATGGAGTGATCGAAAAGCCTGGACATCTGTCCGTAGTACAGCTCGTTCTTGACGAATATCCCGTCGGGCTTCATGAGCAGTGCCAGGGCGCCGAAGATGTCTAGGTCGTCCGTGACGGAGATGGACATGGCCGTCTCGCTCAGGTCGACCATGACGAGGTCGAAGGTCCCGAACCACTCGCGGGGGAGGAGGGCCAAAGACTTGGAGGCGTCCCCGAACCACCACTGCACGCGTGGATCGTCGAAGTGGGGCTGGGTGTGGAAGTGCCTGAGGGACTCCCTGACGACCTTCTGGTCTAGCTCGAGTCCGACGACCATCTCGAGGTTCGGGTACTTGAGCGACTCGTGCAGGAGCATGGCGTCCCCCCCCCCGATGAAGACGATGCGCTTGATTTCCTTGAGGTAGGCGGCGGGGAAGTGGAGGTACGGCTCGTGGTAGTGGGGGCGGTAGCTGTGGCATATCTGCAGTATGTCGTCGAGGCTCATGCACACGTCCGGCTTGTTGGCATTCTCGCTCCACGCCACCTCCTGGTAGAAGGACCTGGTTTCGTACACGGCGTCCTTGAAGCCGACGAGCTTCAGGTACGACTCGCAGGTGGTGGGAGGCTTCTCTTCCCCCTCCTCCAGCCGATGGGCGTTGGGATTGCCGCGGCCGGGGACGACGCCCCCTGCGGCATCGTCGGACGAGTCGTCGGACGAGTCCCCGACGATGTCCGCGGGGGAGGGGGGGGACGCGGCGTCGGGGTTGGGACAGCTGCCGTTCTCGTCGGGTTTGGCCCCGCCCGGGCAAGAGGAGGACGCGGCGGCATGGACGGAGAAGGACGATGATGGTCCGCGGAGGGCGGCGGTCGCCAGGACGGCGGCCAGCAGGGACGAGGGGTTGGTGAACCTCATACTCTATCGTTTAATCACTCACCCACTTACTTACTGATCTACTTATCTCAGTTGTTGATTGGCGCAGTGGATGAGGTCGGATATAATTATATGGATCGAAACTAAAACGGAGATCTCAAGCCACTTTTACTCTCACTTCTACTCTAACTATTTTCCAGACTTGTAGATCGATTTTCCACAAGTCGTGCGGATACAAGAAAAGTTCACTTCCTACCATATCTACTCTACGAATATCTCTACAGGTGCAGTTCGATTCGGCGCCGAGATAGAATGATGTGTTTCTCCCCAACGCCTGTCATTTAAATAATGAGCAACGGATAGATCATCCTTCCAGGGTATAGAGGAATTAGTACATGATTTTGCAATGGGCAGAAACTTCTTAGTGAGTAGAGTTTTACACTTATCATCTACACTGACTTAGATGATATTATGTTGTAGATATCTCTAAGTACACTAACTAAAAGAGTACATCATACTACCTAGATTAGGTACCATACTCTATGTACATAGAGTACCTATCATACACTCAAGCGCACGCAAAAGACGACAGACGACGATAGAGACGACACCATGGCGGCGAAGAAAGGCAGGGCCAAGAAGAAGAGTGGGAAAGGTGGTGAGAAGAGTATCTCCTCCTCATCACCATTACTTTGGTCTGAAGCCGACGAGTGCGCTCACTACGCGGCCTTGGGCTGTCATATAGCCAACGTCGCTCGTTGCTACGACGACGATAATCTCGGCGATGGCGGGTCGATCGATTTCAGAAAATTCCGTCGACGAGCAGTGCGTCGCCATCCATGGCTCCGGGATGTCTATCCCTGGGCTCCTGACGATTTTGATCCCGAGGATATCCAAAGCGTGCCTGAGGTGGCGATGGACGACAGTGACATGACGCTGACGATTACCAACACAAGCGAGACGACTACGAATATATGTTATGTGACTGTATATGACGTCGATCTATTGGACGGGAAGGGGCAGCCCCTTACGATGGGCGCCGCAGTGACGACCCACGCTTTGGCCAGATTAAGTCTACCGTTGGAAGAGGGTGGAGACTGGCATTTCACCAAATTGCAACGAAAATGCACAACGTTCGTCGTCTCATGCCCTCCCCGAACATTCATCGAGCTGTGTTCGCTTGTCCCTTATCGGCAAATGTACAATCCCGGAGGAGGAAGGCCATGGAAAATGATAGATAGCTGGTCACATGTAGAAATTGAGACCGACGTCCAACCGATAACACAGCATTTGAATCCTGATGATGAGCACACGTACACGATGCACTTTCCCTTCCAGCCGTTGGAGGAAGGGTCGACAGTCCGCCCCTGCTATCAGTGCACCCAATCAGAGGACGGAGAGCTAACGCACTTCTTCAAGGGTAATCGACATGCCATTGATTTTGCCTGTCCGATTGGTACGCCATTGTACTCGCCCGTGGACGGGACTGTTATCAACGTACGTGATAATGGTGGTGGCGATGTCGCGATCGCAGAAGGGAGAGGAATGAATGGTGTATTTGGTAATCGGGGGTCGTTTGTGCACGACAACTCGATCGAGGACTACGGTGACGTGATCGAAGTCACTGGCATCGCCGCGAGGAATATGTTCCGATGGAACTCGATAATGATTCGCGTGGATGACGCCTCCATGACACATGATCCTCTGTTCGTCGAATTTGTACATATCCAGACCGGTAGCTGTGTTGTAGAGACAGGGACCACCGTCCGGAAAGGACAACTGATATGCCGGAGTGGATCTGTTGGGTTTAGTCCCGAGCCACACCTGCATATGGCAGCATATAGGAGCGATGGGGACGATGCGGCAACGGTCCGGTTTAGGTTCGAGTGCTCCTCGTTGCCTCCCGCCGCCTCCGAAGAGGATGCAGCAATGAGCACGGAGGGTAAAACAGCAGGAAATAGAAAGGAGGAGGTGGTCCCAACGACATTTTTGCCTACGACGGGTGGTTGGTATGATTGTGGTGGACTTATACGTAGCTGATGACGAGTCCGTGCCATGAAGATGAAGCTTATTCCCCATCGAGTGTGTGCTGACAGCTGGCAACACCAAAAGCGGACAGCGGATGATTGAGCGGGCAAGGGGTGACACAAACAACAACCAATGATTGGCGGGAGCGGCAAAGATGCACAGCGGCTGGTGACAACCGTCTGAGGGCAGAGGTTGTCTGGCTGACAGCAAATGCGGCTGGCAACAAGAGTGTCGACAATTGCACCCGGCAACAAGAAACGCAGGTGGTGGACAACAAATTGGGGGGGTGATGACGGAGCAGGCAAGAGGTGATGGGCGGGCACCGACAAGGAGGAGGAGAAGGATAAGGGGAAGTGGCACCAACAGAGACGACGACAGAACAGGACAAAGATGCCGCCAAAATTGAGCTCTAGACTAAAATTAAATGTTTATTATGACGTGAACGTAATCTCTGCCTCCTCCCCTTCTTGCGCCGCTGTCATACTCCCCAATCTTGCCGGCCGCCTGCCTCGCATCACTCTCATCCGCAGCGGCAGAACCAGCCTAGCGGTGATAGCAGCGGAGCGGCAGCACAGTTGGAACTCCAACCCTACACCCAACCAGAACACCAATCAAAATTTTATCCTTGTCCCCTCCCCCCTTTGCAAGGAAATGGGTTTGTGGGCACTCAGCAGCATGAGCAGAGAGCTCAGCAGCAGCAAAAAAACACAAACAGATCATGATGACCATGATGGGGACATGGAATTTGCAATATTTAGAGTTACGAGAAAAGAATTCTAAGATGAAACTAGGTACTGTTTTGTTGTTACTTATGAAGACAAATAGATGTGATATGATTTATGATCACTGCTGAATACTCACTGATTGCAGGCATTTCAAAAACATATTTCGCACCATAGAACTTTAAGCAGGTCATGGAGTTTTGTGAAGTCAAGGAACAAGAATCACGGGTGTAGGGAAAGTTGATGACTGTCCGACAGTCAGTTGTGTGGGGCTACCCGTAGGAGCTATTGGCATAACAGACTCCTCCTCCTCCTCCACAACATTCTTAGTCCATGCAACAGTGTGAGTATCTGCCGCCGATACATATTGGACAGAAGCGCCACCTGTAAATATCACATCCACTGGGAATTCTCTTGCTATTTGGTCTCCAACACCAAGCTGTCCAAAGTTGTTCAACCCATTTCCAGATACTGTCCCATCACTTTTGATGTAAAAGACAGTCTTGGCACTGGGTCCTGTGCCTATATCAATAATGTTGCTCCCGCTCATAAAAGATAACACTCCAAAACTGTTATCAAATGTACCATCCCCCAATTGTCCGAAATCATTCAATCCGCACGCAACAACAGATCCATCGATTAATACAATGTATGTCGACCCCCTACCCGCCTTAAATGATATCACTTCCGTGCTGGGAATAACATCATCAACCGAATCAATCAAGGTAGGTAATACAGTATAGGCGCCCCCAGTATCAGAGCATTGTTGACCTATGCAGAGACACAAGGCAAGATGATATTGAGCTGGCAGGTCTCTGAAATCGGCGAAGGAGTGAATGGCGGAATTAATGAGTCTACTCACCAAATGTGTTATCTCCCATTCCAAACAGTCCCCCACTAGTCCTGATCAGCGCAAAGTTCTGGCCTGCTGATATGCTGAGAACATCACTCAAGCCATTTCTATCATCAGGAAGGGTCACTGAAAGGACGTCATCGCCAAGCCCCAGTTGACCTAACTCATTGCTGCCACAACCATAAAGCTTTCCCGAGTTGGTAAGAATTAAGGTAAATTCTCCTCCCACGACAGCACTTGCTGCAATTTCACCAATTGGTAAGGGTATTTGCGTTGGGAAGAATCTGGATTCGGTGTCACCAAGACACAATTGACCCTTATTATTGTAGCCAGCTGCGTACACATTTCCGTCGACATCAATGAAAATAGAGTGCATAAGCCCGGACCCTTCCGTAGTCTCCACCCCAGCTTCCACCAGCCGAAACTCTGGCGCTGCCAGTAAGTTTCCGTTCAAATCCTCGACTTCCAGTATAGGCAAAAGTGTATTGACACTTCTTATTATAGCAGCGTTGCCCAAACCAAAGTGTCCAGGGTAGTTTTCTGGTACGTCTATGTACCCACCAACTCTGGCAGATCCATCAGTTAAGATGAAGAGACTGTAATATGTACCCGCTGATGCTTGAAGAACAAGCTCGTCTACATCTTGCGGAACTAAAATGTCACCGACCTCCTCGCCAATGCCCATAGATGATCCCCAGGCCCATAGTCTAAATGCTCCCACGTCGTCGGGGGTGGGCAAAAAGGTCGGATCGCTGTATTGTGTGACCAGTAGAAAAGGCAACAATGTCGCAGAATGAAGTCATTTAATTGTGTGTTTTTTTCTGTGAATTTGAAATATGGAGGGGCATTACAGTTGACTCACAACGAGAGGCGAAGTGTTGGGCTAAGGGTTGGGAATTTTTCTACAGGCTTCGTCACCAAGGTTGGTGAAAATGTTGTCCCGAGCCTAGATTTCGAGTGCCGGAGAATCATTATTTCGTTGTGAGAACCGTAATTTGACACTCAAACATCAGAAAATATATGTAAGACATTCTATTAAGAACGGCATTGGGTAACTCACGAAGTTTCCGTAAACGTTGGCTCCAAGGTTGGTGACGATGTCGTTGGCTTGAGCCTGGATTTCGAGTGCCGGAGAAACATTATTTCGTTGTGAGAACCGTAATTTGACACTCAAACATCAGAAAATATACTGAAGACATCTATTAAGAATGGCATTGGGTAACTCACGAATTTTCCATGAACGTTGGCTCTAATGTAGGTGAGAATGTTGGCCCGAGCCTGGATGTGAAGAGCCGAAGTAAGATTATTTAGTGGTGATAATCATTTTTCATTCGCACTTAGAAAATACACTTAAAAACATTATACGAAGGAACATCATCGATTGACTCACGTATTGTCCAAATACGTGGGCTCCAAGGTAGGTGAGAATGTTGGCTCGAGCCTAAATATAAGTGCAAATATAACATTATTCAGTTGTGAGAATCATAAGTTGACATTAGCAAATGAGAAAATACTTAGCAAATTCGATAAAGAACATCATCGGTTGACTCACGTATTTTCCATAAACGTCGGCGCCAAGGTAGGTGACAATGTTGGTTCACGCGTTGGCTCGGATGTTGGTTCATCCGTTGGCTCGTACGTTGGTGCTGGGGTAGGCTCGTACGTTGGTGCTGGGGTAGGCTCATACGTAAATGATGTCATTGGCTCTATGGTTGTTGATTCTGTGGTTGTTGGTTCTGTGGTTGTTGTTGATGGCGTAGGCCGGGCAGTTGCAAATGTCGGATAGTATGTTTCCACGGCTGTAGTCGGTTGTGGTGTTGGCTCTGGGATGTAGGTTGGGAAGTCTGTTATGTATCGTGTTTGAGAGAGAGAGGAAGGCGATCAGATTGGACGAAGAAGCAAAAGAGAGGAAAAATCCCCAATTGAATAACAATTCATTCATGCATGACAGCATGTCGCACTGTGCACACTTACCTGTTGGGGCATGCGTGGCAATGCAGGGATCATACCCACCACCCCAGTGGTTGGAGGAGCTGCCCCATTCGCCACACTTGATTGTATGTGGAGGTGAAGAGTTGACCCAACCGCCGCTCCAAATAGGTTTGCCACTCGGAGGAGTCGTCGGTGGTCCCGGATTCCCCTTGTTCGTGCAGTATTCCACCGACGTGCCGCAGAAACCGTACTCGGAACAACACTCGTTAATGTTTGGGCATAATCCGTTCCCAATCGAACCGCCACCGCAGGTACCATACATGCCTACACTTCCACCACCCCAAGCTGGCGGCGCTTCAGTGCCGCCCCAAGCTGGCGGCGCTTCAGTGCCGCCCCAAGCTGGCGGGGCTTGCCACGAACCATTGCCGCCCCAAGTTGGCGGGGCTTGCCACAAACCATTGCCGCCCCATGAAGGTTTGCCGCCAGTTTTGTATGTTCCTCCATACCTTTTCTTCCTGGCTGTTCTCTTCTTTCGTTTCACCACCCTAGCCTGTTTTTTTCGTTTGTTTGCACCTCTATGATGCGTCCCCTTCTTTCTACCACGGTTGCGTCTCAGCAGCCTCTCTTCAGTATCATTCGCATCATTTGTTTCTGCACCCTTGCTGACAAACACCTCTGCAAGTCGTTGAACTTTGTCATAACGTTTGCCAATCGGAAGCGCGGATTCCGCCTGCGCTCGTACGGACAAGTGCTTCGGTAGAGAATTGAGCGCCACCAGTATGCTGCAAAGCATGATGGTCACCACTCTCGGTTCGCTTAACGCATTTTTGGATTGAACGTGCTGTTTGTCATGATTCATTTTTGCCATGATTGGGTATGGCAATAATAAAGTTAGTGATCGCGGTCTGATTGATGCCTTCAGTTTTGTAGACCTGCGTAGCGCAGTTTGAAACTGAAAAGAGACAATATTTTGAGCCATTACCGGAACACGAGCACT
>JALLOS010000795.1:0-10154 GCA_036939435.1 Stephanodiscus minutulus
GTTGGAGTTGACCGCGCAGATCAAACCTTTGCCCTTGACGCCAGTTTCTAATGGGAAACGAACAAACAAAAAACACACACCACAAGATCACACCAGCACTACCCCCTCTCTCACATGCGTTCGCTTCCGAGGCTTTACGAAAACGAACACAAAACATGTGAACAGAGATCACAATATAGTCCAATGATTTTTCGGGGGGAACCTCGAACGCACCAAGCCCTTAAGTGGCAGCGTAATGATAAACTAAACTAAACTAAACTAAACAACAAAATCACAGCCTTACCAGAGGTATTTTTTTGGCGGCGCAGGATGATATACCTAGCATACCTACATACGCAGGAGTAGGTACCAGGGTTCCCCCTACTGATTTGCCACGGGTTTTTTAACCCTAGGGGGCTATCTGTAACGAGTTAACCGTTTTTTTTTCACCAAGTGTAGTCGTGGGCTTTCACGGTCACGAGAATGACTTTACTTATGCCCTATCGACAGGAGTAGTCATAGCGATTCGGGATAAGATGATTAAAAGAGATGGTGGTCGTTAATTATTGTGCCTCTCGACTAGAGAGTAAATAGTCATATGTAGTTAGTGCTTGTAATGATGTGTTGTTTTCACTGGTGTCGTCCTCAAGTGCTGGAGAGTAGGTGTAGTTAAAAAGCTTATCCGAATCATCAACTCCGCCCGAGTCACCCACCAAGAAGCCTCTCATTATTTAACTCATTTTTCTTCCCCAATCATGCCATTATCAGGGACAAAAAAGCAATCAAGCAGCAATGGCGCCGATGGAGGAGGTGCGTCGATTGGCCCGAAATCATTGCTCGCCCTCGCCCATCTCGCCTCCATGTCCGAGGAGGAACGCGGTGTCTTCGTCGCGAGGGTTTCCCCAACTATCCCTGACGTCAATGCCCTGACCGGCACGAAGGAAACTTCGAAGGTTAGACCCTTCGAGGAGGTGGGGGACGCACCTCCTGCCGCCGCTAGCCCTAACCAGCGTCGTACTGCGAAAAAGCGACCTGTGACAGCCATCTTTGACGTCATGCATGTCGATAACGAAGCGAAGGTTACTCCCAAGAAGATTGATGTTGCGTCTCGTAGCAAGAAATTATCCACGCCAACCTCGTCATCTTTCACCGAGAGCCACCCCAAATATAAAGTCCAATCCAAACACCAGCATCAGTGTAAGGGTTCCAGAACATTTAAAGTGAAGGCCAATCAGCCATCGTTTCCGCTGCTACTTATGGCCATCATGTCGTCTTCGCAAAACAAGGAATACATAAATTTCCTATCCGACGGACAAAGTTTCATCATCATCAATCCAGATGGACTTCAAAAGTGTGTATTGAATCGCCAATTTGAGAATATACCATCATATGATCAGTTTTTGAACCTTTTGGCATTATGGTGAGTTTGTGACATGTTACATCATTTTAGCTGTTTTCTCTTATTTGTAGATTCTTCCTTCTCATTCTATTTTACAATTAATCCCACTGCCATGTATACAAAGGGGTTTCGAGTCTGGCAAGGATCCTCGGTATCCTCACGTAATCGTCTACAGGCATCCTATGTTCCTAATGGGTGACTGGGAGACTTGTTTGAAAATGAAACTGCCCGATAAGAACGATCAGCAACAAGCCGCTGTGACGAGTCGAACAGAAGTAGCAGGAGGGAAAACTTACCCAACTGAAGCGTCTTGTCACGATCGCGTCTTTCATGAACAGCAGGGATCGACCCGCCGGGATACTGTTGCAGGAGTAGTGAAGGTCGATTCTTCACCCACATCAACAGTGGTACGGTCTGTGACACCTCAAGCAAGTGTGTATTCCATCATGGGACTGAATCTCCCATCATGGAATGACTACCGACGATCCCTAGGTGCCACATTGGGCCTTGACATCATGATGTCGCCTTTATTCACCTCAGCTATGGGTGGTTATGCAGATTTGGGTGATTATGCCATGCCAAGGCGTCTTGGAAGTGCGTCGCTTCCCTTCCGCATACAAGGAGGTCAGATGATAAACGACACTCCTATGATGCCGTCCGACGACGAAGTCCACAATGCAACTCAGAAAATTGTCTCGGCTGCTATAGATGCTCTGCGTCCCAAGTTACAAAACGACCTTGATACTATGACCGATTTATTCTTGGAGCGTAGTAAGTCACGATTGTCATCCTGTCCGTTTTCGATTATGTGATCGAGGAATACGGCCTAAGACAGGACATGATGAGCAGCCTGTTCTTGCCGCTGCCTACGATCGCTGAGAGGTGGCCGCTCACATCCATACAGCCCAAATGAATTGCAGCATCAGCCCAAAATTTGTCCTAAATTGTTGACAACTTGACACGAATCAAGCATGTCTGAGGTGTTTCATTGAGTTAGAATCTTCTCATAATCTCTAAATCTCCTTAGTTATTTTATCTACAATACAAACCCAGCTAGTGTTGTCCTCCTTTTTGTTGTTGCGGCCGGAATACATTATTTGCATAACAAAGATAGTCCTTTTTGTCCAACTTGAATGATGTGTATCTCCATAACTATCAAGTATTAGATTATGGTTTGATATGCAAAAACAACCCCAAATGGGGTCTAGTTTTATTAGCATCGGGTCCGGATGGCCATCTCGTCATTCGTTGTACTGGTCACTTTAGCTTTAGTGTCATGCGGAAATGAGGCAAAAAAGATGAGTGCCAAGGTCTGATGATACTCTAGTATTTATCTAATATTTGTTATCTTCTTGTTGATTGCCTCGTTGCCCCTGCCACCTGAGGCGCCATAGCCGATTGCCTTCGCATCCCTGTTGCCTCGTCGTTGCCTTGTACTCACCTTGCCGTTGCCTCGTCGTCGCCTCGCAGTTGCCCTGCCCCCCCCTTTCACACGCCATTGTCATCATCACGTCCACCTCCGCAGTCGCCGCCCCACGAGGACAGCGACGGCGACGGAATTCGCCATCGGCATCGTAGGTCGTTATTCCTACCGGTGCTGCTGCCACCACCGATGCCGTTCTTCCCGACGCCGTCTCCGCTGCCTCCGTCGCCGCTGTCCGGATGTGTCCGTCGCGCCGGAAGCTCCGGCGGCACCGCCACTCCCCCTGTCATTCGTGACGGTCCCGACGGCCATACGACTAAGACTCGCTACGGTACTGCGTCAGCGGCGGCGTTGACGGCGACAGAGGAGGGGAGTGCGACGGATGTGACGGTGCCAACCCCGGCACCGCCTGGACAACTCCCTCCTCTGCCTGGCGGACGGGATCCTCCTCCGCTCGATCGTTGCAACGACGGTGGGCGCCGCGGCAACGGCGGTGGGGAGTACGGATGCCTGTGATCGAAATCGGCGCGTTGTTCATTGGGCGGGAGCCATCGTCATCATCACGTCCGCAGTCGCCGCCCCACGAGGACAGCGATGGCGACGGCGATCGCCATCGGCATCGTAGGTCATTATCCCTACCGGGGCTGCTGCCACCACCGACGCCGTTCTTCCCGCCGCCGTCTCCGCTGCCTCCGTCGCCGCTGTCCGGATGTGTCCGTCGCGCCGGACGCTCCGGCGGCACCGCCACTTCCGCCGTCATTCTTGACGGACCCAACGGCCGTACGACTAAGACTCGCTACGGTACTGCGTCAGCGGCAGCGTCGGCGGCGACGGTGGAGGAGGAGGAGTGTGACGGATGCGACGGCGCCGACCCCCGGCGCCACCTGGATGACTCCCTCCTCCGCCTGGCAGACGGGATCCTCCTCCGCTTGATCGTCGCAACGACGGCGGGCGCCGCTGTGACGGCAGTGGGGAGTACGGTGATCGCGCCGATGTTGATGCCTGTGATCGACATCGGCGCGTTGTTCATTGGGCGGGAGGATTGGGAGGGTGACGACGGCAGCGGCGTCGCGACAGAGGATGACGACGACACCGACACGGATGCGGGGGGGTACGTGCGCTTGGGAAGAGCGTTTCGGGAGGAGGAGGACAACAACGAAGACGACGGAGACGAGCAGGGACAACGAGCACGAAGAAGATGTCACGATGCGGTCGAAGTTCGAGACGCTCTGCGAGGGGGAGCCGTCGACATCGTTGTCCATGGCTCGCCCGAAGCGACGATCATCGGCGACGACCGCGGCGAGGGCAAGCGGGGCGGATCCTTCGCGGACGAAACGATCACGGACGGGGCGAAGACGATGGCGACGACGGAACGGGGCATGCATCAGTGACGACAACGACTACGAACGACCGCCATACATACAACGACGAGACGACGCGCATAACATTATAACATTTAATAGAAAGCACATCATATGCCTAATATTTTGCAACTAATGTTGCGCCGCGGAAGCCACGGGACGGCACACTGTTCCATGGAAAATCGACATGATATTCATGGATTAGATGTGTTAAGGTGAGGGGAGATTGGCCCGAGTGGTTGACAAGGACTGCACCACCATGCGAACCCCATAGCTAGCCACAAGTGCACAAAACATGAATGAGACAGTCATTCTTGTACCATTATGCACCTAGGAATACATAGAGCTCAATCCGTTACAATCTGTTGTTCCGGAAAAAAATTTTGTGTTCCAAGAAAAGGAGAAAGACACTAGGTTGAGGGAATAAAGGGGGCTGGCCCCCAACTCTGCATTTGGGGGGGCAGCCCCCTGAAATCACCATGGTGATAATCCTCCCCCAGTCCCTCCCCTCCGCGTTGCCTCCTCTCCAACAATTAATTATTATAAAGAAGATTAATTGATGAAATGACTACAAATTACTTTATTCTATTACCAATCCTCGTACTCCACCTCAAACCTCAAACAGCGATCCTGGATGGTGAGCGCTGTTACTGTGTCACCTCACCACCCCCCACACGCCCGGAACACATTGCCGTGCATCGTGATGTGGTGGCGGAAGACCTGGGAGAGAATCCCCCATGTCTTCAACCGCCTGATCAGTGTCTCGTGATGCCCCCTTGCCCTCCCCTGCATCGCCCGATTCTCTGCTGGATTCGAGTTGTTCCTGGGGCACTTTCTTTTGTCGGGGTAGTCGAGGGAGCCCTTGTCGGCCTCGACCCGCTCGCCTGGCTCAACGTCACTGCTAAAAATTTGAATGTCTGTATACTTACCGGCAAAGTAAGGACCCTGGATCCACATCAAATCCATGCCCCTGGAGGGGTTGGCGGCTTCGCCACCATGGTGGTGGTGTTGGTGTTTGTTAGGTGAGTTGTGCTTTTTGTGTGCTTTCTGATTCGTGACTCATCAGTTGTACTTGTCGCACCTACGTTTTAGAGGTGTTACAAAGTGAGCCACCCAGGCTTGCACCATACCTTGGCACAATCTCTTCTTGCCTAACACATTGCTCCGGAAACAGGCGTACAAGAAACAGACACGCAAGGACTGGCTCAATGCCATGTCCTTGGCAACCTTCACATAACTTACTTTGCTTACCGCATGATGATTCGTGGGACAAGCCCATGTGCTCTGAAACGCTTTATGAATCGCTTCAATGGGATACATAGCAGGGACATCATCCAAATAGCGATTGATTTTCTTACTTCTGAGCAGAAGTTTGTCAATCAAGTGTATCTTGTGTTTGCGAGCTGTGGGTTTGAAGGCACGATTCGGGTTTCATTGCCGTGGTTGATTACAAACTTGATCGTTTCCTGCCCCTCCTCCAGGCTTGCACCAATGAGGCCATTTTAACTGCAAGATTGGTGACTAAAGCCATATTTGACCATGGTGTCTTGTGGTGCCGTGAAAGACGTTTTTTGCTGTCCGTGACACATGAACGCAAAGACCGATACTTGGAAAATGGCGGCGGGGGCGACCCCCACGAGAGGCATGGACGCAAAGTCCCACGCTTGTCCACCCCAGAGCAAGCTCGTGGATTACTGCCAATCAAGTGAAAGGCAAGGTGGAGAGTTGCTTCCTCCTAGATGGTGTAGTTGCTGGGGGTATATCTTTCCTAGAGCTGCTTGCCAGTGAAGACGAGGCACTGTTGATCGGGGGGGAATCCACAACTGGTCCTGTATCTTGGGTTTGACGTTGGGGACAGTGTTGAAAGGATGTTTGCTGAGGGTGTTGGTCTTGGCGGTGAGAGTCTTCACAAAGATCTGCATGCAGCCATATTGATCCCCTTGATCTTGATTTACCCTCATTTCAGCGTCAGTTGTACTGATCTTTACTTGATTTCCCACTAGGCTGCTCGGGTTGTTTCCCCCTTGATCATCTGCTGGGTGTTCCGGACTGACATTCACCTCATGACCACCGACCATGAAGACGGCACCGACCACACCTTTGTTTCCTTTCTGCTTCTGCCCACAGCAGGACACACTGTTGATCCCTTTCTGCCTTAGCTCACCGTGTATCAACAGGCATTGGCTCAAAGATTGGCAAAAGGTAGTTGACAAGCATACATAACTTTTGCCCGTATGATACGTCCTCTTCGGCGCGCAGTGTGTAACACTGATGCAGCGTCCTCCTTGGCAGCAACTTCAATTCATGTGTCCGCGGTATCCCACTTGTCAGCAGGCAGCCCAGTGTCCTACTTGTTGGCAGCAGCTTCAATTCATCTGTCGGTAATATCTCATACATCGGCGCAAGCTTCGCCGCCATGGCAAGGCATGTTGTCATTCGTAGTTACACTGTCTGTCAATGACTGTTTGGCGACAGCAGCCAATAGCAACGGGACAATAAAGAAGATCATCATTGGCGGGGATGGAGTTGTAGTAGAAGGGGTGCCGAAGAGCACGGGCAAAACTAGGAATGAGTGCCACGAGCCTAAACCAGCATTTACAAAATCAAAACCCACCGTTCTCCACCCTAAATAATTAGGACTATTTTTTCTTTCCAATGAGATGTGATGTGAAACTTAATCACTATAACCATCCTGTGTAAACTCAAGCTTGGTATCTCCGTACATCATCCTGGGTTCCTGTTCCATCTCCGATTCACTCCCATCATCATCATCATCATCATCATCATCATCACTGTATCTGTCATTACTACCACGGAAACCCTTCCGGCGTTTGCCGCCACCGTGAGCAGATGTCGACAAAGACGAGCGCTTCGAGAACAAATTGGGTATTTCGGCTGTGACATCAAGGGAGTCCTCGAGCTCAGTCGCATCGCCTTCGTCGTCGTCCTCGGATTGGGTCTGACTATCTTGGGCGGGATTCGAATGGCGGGTTGAGCGGTCTCTTTGGCCGTCGTTGCTAATCGCGCCATCGTCGTCCTCGTTGGACAGGTTGGCATTCTCGTCGTTATGATCACCTCCACCCTCGGAGTTTCGAGCTTTGCGAAAGCCCGCCTTGGATGTCACTCCAACCAGTTTCCCATCATCGCTCGAATCCTTACCTTTTTCTCGAAGATCGATGCCATTTTTGCCATCATCGCTCTCGCCAGAACGGAGATCGCGCTTTTGTTCGTAACACTGACGATGCTGTTGCCGTTCCTGACGCCGCCGCCGTATGTCTTCGAGCGCGTCCTTTCGTCCCTTACCAGAAAGGGATCTGTCATTATGCGACGATGATAGCAAGTCTTTGTCGACTTCCAATTCCGCCTGTAGGCGGCTTGCGGCATTATCTCGGTTGTTGGGTAGCCGTTTCGGGGTCGTAACCGCATCGGCGTCATCGATGCGCGCATCATCGCGTTCGCATCGGTCGTAAGCTCCTTCGTCCTCGCCGTCAAAGTTTCCATCGCCGTGAGCATCATCGTGACGTTTCCCTTCTATTCCGGTCTTTCGGGCACGTTGTTCTTCCTGCTCGTCCTCCCCTTCCGAAGATGACGAATTAGCTCTCTCGCCACTAGTTGATACCGTCGTGGCAGCACGCACTCTATTTTCCGTGGATCTGGCATCGCGTGCCTTCCTGCCGCCCAAATCGTCGGATTCGGTGTTGGTTATGTCATGCAGTCCGTCGTGGCGATGCTTCCGCGGTCGGACGACGGCGGCGTCCCCACGAGAGGCGGTGGCGGGACCTCCGCCATATCCCTCCTCCTCCATCTCGTCCTCGATGCAGGTCATGATGAAGTCCACGAAGCTCGGTCGTGCGTCGCCCCCCCCCCCCGCGCCGCCGCCGCCGCCCTCCGGAGCATCGCGACGACGCGACACCTGGTGCTGTATCGCCATCATCCCCCGCGCGTTGACGCTTATGCAGGTCTCGACGCCGATGTCGAGCCCGCGCATACCGCTCAAAAACGCCCCGAGGGGATACCTCCACGCGATGCTGGTGTTCCCGTCGTAGTCGTCGTTGCCATTCCCGCCAGACTCCATGCCGACGTACATCCCCCCCCGCTGCCCCGCGATGTACGGCACAGTCACATGCACCTCGCTCCTCGGCCCGACGCACCCGAGCTGTAGCCCTCCCCGCGTCGAGAGCGACACCGAAGCGACGGTCGCGCCCGGGACGTCGTACAGCTCCGACACGGCCGACTGCAGCGCGTCCGAGCGCAGGATGGCGCGGGAGACGATGGGCGAGGACCGGAAGGCCGACGCGAGGCCCGACTTGTTGCCATCGCGCTGCCGATGACGCGGCGCGTCTTCGACGTCGTCGTCTTCGACGTCGTCGTCGGGGCCGTCGTCGACGTCGTCGGCGACGGCCACCCCCGGCACCTCGCACGTCACCAGGCACCCGCCCCCGACGCCCGCTCCGCTCGCCGATGCCCCGCCCCCGAGGAATCCGCCCTCCAGGAATTCCAAGTGGAAGGTGGCGGTGCCCCGATCGTACGACATGCACAGCGGCACGTTGGATAGGGAGGCGTACTCTCCCCCCCCCCCTCCTGCTCCTCCTCCGTAGCCGCCGCCTCCTCCGTCGCCCCCCCCCGCGGAGGAGGAGGAGAACGACGACGACGACGAGGACGGCCTGTTGCCCGTCTTGGAGAGTATCGAGAAACATTCGAGCACGGTGGTGAGATTGACGCCGAATTCGCCTCCTCGCACGATCTCCCTCGTGCACCGCCGCGGCCTCCCCGGCCGACCCCCCCCGTCGTCCTCCTCCGAATCGCATCCGCTGTCGCCTCCGTCGCCGTCGCCGTCGCCGTCGCCGTCACCGTCGCACTCGTCGTCGTCCTCCAGCCAGACCTCCTCCTCCCCGACGAAGTACTCCCGGAACAAGGCCCTCGGCATGTCAACCGAGCACTGCGACTGCCCAGCGAGGCCGTGCTGGACGTGGAAGGTCAGGCCGGACGGACCGGCGTACACGGTGGCGTGCTGCGCCCTGCCCGACGACGACGCGCCGGAGGAAGAGGAGGAGGCGATTTGGGTGCCGCCGCCACCCCGATGGACGGCGGAGGAGGCGCCACCCCCGCCGCCCCCGCCGCCACCGTGAAAGTTGGACGGCGCGAACGACGATCCGCCGCCCCCCGCCGTGACGACCCGTCGGAGGCACGACAGGAGGGTGGCGACCTTCCTGGCCGAGTCGCACTGGCACGAGAAGAGGAGATTATTTCCCTCCTCATCCTCCTTCTTCTCCTCCTCTTCGTCGTCTTCGCCTCCTCCTCCTCCTCCTCCTCGGTCGTCGTTGTCGCGGGTATTACCGCATTTGTGGTCGTTGTTGGCCGCGTTGTTCTGCGATGGGGTGCGATACTCGTTGTTGACCATGGTGCGTGGAGCGATGCGATAGCGACAGAGAGAGGCGTATGTACCTGCTGGCATATGGTAGGGGCTGAAAGACCAAAACTCGATATGTTCTGTTCCCGCCACACGGCGGGAACGGTTTTGACTCCATCCTAAGTACATCCTACAACATACAATAATACAATAATATTATGCCTGACGAAATTCGTCCCTTTAAATGTGTAGAAATAAGATTTAACAATGCAATAATGGCATCATAAAGTAGTACATATCGCTTATTGAAATGATTTCATGATTTTGGTGGTGCGAAAAAATAGTGATTAAACATGTATCTAGTCGCCAACAAAGGTAGCGCATTTGTGTATCACCATATCTGCTAGGAGAAATTGCACCATTACAAGTAAAAATTCCGATTCAGTACCAAAAAAGTAAGATGCCACAGTCACCTGTCTCAACTTTGAATTCCTACTAAGAAAGAGTACCAGGATTCTCGTGCTTGCCTTTTGCATAAAAGTTGGGCATAACATCATGAAAAAGACAGTTGAAGTTGCCTTCCCAAGCTTAGCTGGAAATGTCGCCGACATGTCGCGACATGTCGGCGACGACACAACGTGT
>JALLOS010000796.1:0-10153 GCA_036939435.1 Stephanodiscus minutulus
TGAACCCCAGCCCTGCGACGGCGAAAGGACACATGAAGCGCCCAAAGAAAGGAATTTGGAGCACGAAGACCAAACCCCTCCGAGCATTGAGTCTAAGTCCGCAACATCCAGCTTTAGCTACAATCCCGTGTTCACCTATCGCACAGGTGAACCCGCCAATCCTCTTACTGTTCAACGAGGCGCCCCCATACCACGGCCTGGCTTACAATGCGACAATTGGCCCCAACATAATTGTAGATGATGAATCCATCGCCAGCGTGTTTTGCTTTGGCGCCTTTGCCAACAAAATCACAGGATTCGTTTACAACGACCTGACGAGAAACTTCCCATTCATGTCCCTTGACGGAAGTGTATGTTTTTTGTCTTGTATCACTACGAGACAAACTTGATATTGGCCATGCTCATTACCAACCTAGAGCATTTTTGAAGCAAACAAAGCAAGTACTTCGAAATGTTAGAGGCTAAAGGATACAAGCCAACGGTGAATGTGATGGATAACCAAGCCACAAAATATATAAAGAAGTTCCTCACCAAAAAAGGATGCCAACTACAACTCGTGGAGCCACATAACCACCGCGTGAATGCAGCCGAGCGAGCCATCCAAACGTTCAAGGACGCATTCATTGCTGCGTTAGCAACGACAGACAGGGATTTTCCGCTGCAACTGTGGGATAAACTTGCGCTGCAGGTGCAGGACACACTCAACCTCCTACGGATGTCAAGGACCTACCCGGAAATATTAGCATATGAGGCCCTGGATGGCCCCTATGACTGGAATAGATACCCCCTTGCACCCCCATGATGTAAGGCCATCATATTCAAAGCGCCGGCGGTCCGTGGATCATGGGCATCCCGTGGCACGCGTGGTACTTGGGCCCATCAAAGGACCATTATCGATGCAATTTGTTTTATGTTCCCGAAACGAGAGCATACCGTATATCTGGGTCAGTGGGACTCTTTCCGCAGCACTGCCAAGTCTCGAACCTAAGCCGGGATGAGCATCTGAAAGCACTCACGGAAGAATTGAAAACGGAAATAACCGTTGCGGCAGGGACCACGAAAAGGAAGACCCTCCTAAAATTGCTGTGAGGATGCCTGACTGCTGCTTGCAAGGCATTCAGCCTTGCAAATGCAAAGGAGAAGGGCACCGATGGGTTGGCAATCAGGACTTTAGATGATTAGAATTGACAAAAGAGAGAAAAGAGAAGTGAGATCTCTTGAAGAGATCTCCAAAAACCTTTCGGGGAATTTAATACCGTAAATTCCATGCTGATGACTAAATGCTAAGTCACCACTTAAAGATATCCATGAGTGGATATTGTCACAAGAGGCAGCACGATGATGGTCGCGCAGTGCATAGTAGACTAATAGCTATTAAAGGAGAGCATGGTGGGGCGGACACACAGACGATGCCGCGAGGGACCGGGGAGGCCGGTCGGTCGACAGACGGCGTTTGGGCGGAGGCAAGGAGCGGGCGGTGGGCGGGCGCGACGAGAGCGACGAGAGAGAGAGGGCCGGGGGGGGGGGAGGAGGAGGAGGAGGAGGGCCAGAGGGCGAGAGGGGGAGGGACGCAGTGACAATGTCGGGCGGGGATGTTGTTGCGCGGGGGGGGGCGGCGGCCGCCCGACCGACCGACGCGACGCGACGCGACGCGAGGCGACGCGACGCGAGGCGAGGCGAGGCGAGGCGAGTAGGCGGCTGACGATGCTACGATGGAGGGGGGAGGGGGGGGGGGGGGACGACATTGGCAAGCGCGTCGGACATGGGTACGGAGCTCTAAAATAAACAAAAGTGGCTTGAGACCATGATGTTGTTGAGTTCTTTTTTCACCCCTTGGTAGATAGAGTAGGCAGGTAGATAGGGTCACGTGATCGACGCAATCTTGCATTGCGCCTGTAACACGTGAAGAATGTTCCCGCCGCAAAAACAGGGAACGACACGGAACCCGTCCAAAAATAGATGTCGTATCTACGTCATCGCATGGTACTCTTAAAAGGTACTCCGTACTCTCTAAAAGTACTACTACAACACTCCTGTTGGCCGGCGCTGCGGGCGGTCGGTCGGTGGCAGGTCCTGCAGCCAACAAAATATGACAGCCGTATGTCGCGCCTCGGCATCATCATCGACGACGACGATCGTCGTAGCCGTCGTCGTCGCCGCCCTCCTCCTCTCCGTCGATTTGCCATCCATCGTCGTCGTCCGCGGCCACGCGCACTCGCGGCGGCATGCCGGCACGACGTCGACGTCGACGTCGACGAGGACCGGGAGGCCGAGGGGGACGACGACGTTCGTCGCCCCGGCGTCGTTCTCGTCCGGACGCACGCGCGGAGGAAGAGGAGGAGGAGGAGGAGGAATAGGAGGAATGGGGGTGCGGAGGCATCGCGAGTATCACGGTCGGGAGGGGCGAACGACGTCCCCGAATAACAACGTCTTCCGCGATATCAATCGTCGGAGGATTCATGGTGGCATCAGCAGCGGGACGACTACTGTTACTATTACTATGAGGGCCACCGACGACGACGATGACCATGACGATGCGTGGAGGGGGGGGGGGGAGGATGCCGCCGCCTCCGCTTCCCTCCCGGGGGGGGGGGAGGAGAGGAAAAGGAGGAGGAGGATGGACGACGGAGGAGACTCCTCCTCGCGCCGCGATCGCAGTCCCCCCCCCTCCTACGACGACGACGACGAGGCCGGCGGCGGCGGCGATGATCAAGATGACTCCTACCACTACTACGTACGATTCTCGCGAGTATTCCAGAGGCACGTAGTGCGCCGCCGCCATCGACGTCATGCGGATCGCGTCGTCGGCGGGTGCGACGACGACGAGGCGGTGATGCGATCCTTCCGTTTCCTCGACGAGGCGCTGTCGTGCTATCCGAACGCCAGGGTACTGGCACCGAAAGATTTGCCGCATACCCCGCCGTCGTTCTCCGTCGCGGTCTATCGTCCAGACGATGACGATGGCGGCGGCGAAGGCGAAGGCGAGGAGAACGATGATCCAAAGTACGATGCGGCAACGAGTCTGCGCCGGGGAGGAAGGAGGAGGAGGAGGAGGAGGAGGAGGAGGAGGACGACGACGACGACGACGACGACGACGCCGATGGACTCGGACGTCGAGGAGGAGGGTGGGGATGAATGCGACGAGACGTCCGACATCGCAGGCATGGGACTGACGACGCTCTGCGAGTTGGAGTACGACGATGCCGCGCGCATCGAGGCAGCGGCCGCCATAGACGATGACCATGACGACGAGGGCAGAAACGACGAGGGAAAAGGAGGAGGAGGAGGAGGAGGCGAGCACGACGAGAATGATATACAACAACGCGCATTTCGGGAACGGCGGCGACGACGGGCGAACGAAGCGCTCGTGACTCTCCTGAGTCTGATATCCTCCGAGGATATGCCGCGGGGTGGACCACGGCACTTCTTCCGGCTCGACTCGCGGCGATTCGCACTCGCGGGTCACACGTCGCGATCGATATCGTACAATCACGCGCGCGTCGTCGATCTGCTGGGCCGGTGCGGCGGCGGCGGCGGACGCCGTCGCGCGGGCGTTGTTGGCGACGACGCGGTAGGGCTCGCGCTCGACGCGACCGGCATCGCCTTCGTGATGCGGAATTTCCCATCGCTGTGCGCGTACGATGCGGACGAGGTGGCGGAGCTCGTGAAGTTCCTCCTGCGTCCACTTCCGGAAACGGGATCGTTCCCCTCCGTGGCGATGGTCGCGGACGGCGGCAGGTTCGGCGGCGGGGACGGTGCCGATGTCGACTGTGAGTTTTGTTTGCGAGGCTGCTGCCCGCGCCTCGTTTCTTTGGACGTGAGACTACATCGCATTGATCCCTTCGCGTATAACATTTCTCTCAGTTGTGTTTTTTCTTCATTTTTCACTCTATGAAAAAAAGGGCCAAGTCTGTCGGCGAAAGGATACGGAGCTGGACTTACGGTGGATCAGGCGACGAGGGCTATTAGGATGATGCCGGAGCTATTGTCATTGTACTACGAGAACTCGGTAAAGCCATCGGTACTTTACATGTACAATCAGATGCAAGGGGGGCGAGGAGGAGCTGGGTCGCCGCCGGCGCCGAGACTCATCGAGGAAGCGTCCGGTCAGCTGAACCTCGAGGGGACGGACCCGACCGACGCGTTCACGTTTGCATACCTCAATTCGATCGGCGTATCGTGGGACCAGTTGCGCATTCTCGCGTCGGCCCTGCCATTGTGGAGGACAGTCAACGTCGAGACGGGGTGGGAGATACTGGCTAGGGGTCCCGTAAGGAGCAGGCTGAAGCGTCCGGCCCTCGATTACCTCCGTCGACGGTTGCAGATCGGGCCGGGAGACGTGTACAGGATGCTGAAGACTCACACGAGACTGAGCAGCTACGATACACGCGATAGGATCATGCCGACGTTGGACATGCTGCAGGGCGGATTGTGCCTATCGAGCTACGATCTTAGGAGGTTGGTGCTGCGCATGCCGTCGCTCGTGGGAATGGGAGCGTCCGCATTCGAGGACAGACTGGAATTCTTCACAAACGAAGGTAGAGACACGATTTGATTGGTTTTTGTGACCCGGAGTCTTTGATATGTGACTTTGTTTTTCTCAACGACAAATTTTCGATGCGCCAGTCGGCATGCCAATAGACGATTTGAAGGTTGCTGTGATGAAACAACCATCGCTGTTACAGTACGGCGTCAATTCGACACTGCGCCCGAAGCTGCGATTCTTTCTCGACGAGCTCGGGATATCAAAATCGGTAATCAGTAGACTCATCTACTCGGCACCGGCTGTTATGGGGCTGTCGTTGACAGAGAACTTGCGCCCAAAAGTGGTATCCATTATGAAACTGTGCGCACTACACCCGTTTCAGGTCGGTTTTATAGTATCGACTTCGCCACAGATACTGTTACTCTCACAGAAGTGCAAGATCGAACCCACGCTGCGATTTTTGGCCGGAGAATTGAGACTCAATGAGCCTTCGGAGATTGGAAGGATAGTTTTGACCGCACCGCGTGTGTTGCATCAGGGATTGGAGTCGTCGATTGCCAAGAAGATTGGCTTGCTGAGCACCTCCATCATTCTTAATAACCCTGCACTCTTGGTTACTTCGAACACTGTCTTGGAGGGTAGAATAAACCGATGTCCTATGGACATGGACCTTGCGACGTGGCTCCTCCCGTCGGCAAAAGGCCGGAGAAAAACCATACAACAATCCAAAACAGAACCTCAAGGATACCCTGTTGTGGCATCTACATCACCAAACGCTTCATTGGACTCACTCGACACCGTGGTAAAAATATATCGGAGTATGTCACACGCTGCCCAGGAACTCGTCATAGCCGAGTCTTTGGTTAGCGAGGGTCGCGAAGTAAATGGATTGTATTTTTACTCACTTGCTGGTCTCCCATTGAAGTCGCCGAAAGAGCCTCTAAGAACTGTGCACCGTTTGAAATCTATTCCAATATCTATATTCACTACAGGAGGCATTTATCCAAGCGATAGTGCCAGTATCGCACGTGGGCAAAGACGCACCGGGGGTCTCGCCATACAGATTTTCTCAGATGGGTCCAATCACAACCAAGCTCAATTTCTACGCGATTTTTATACCGCCGCGCAATCTAGTTTCCCGATTCGGGTGCCAATTGATAAGGAAGACAGGAGCAAGATTGTTGCCGTGTTTCCGCTGGTTAATCCTACCACGAAACGGTGTGAACTCTTCGCCTGTTCCCGCGCACTGCGAATATTGGAAGAATTTCTGAAAACGAAGAGAAATGATAAAGGAACATTGTATGACATTAAGGTGTACACAGACTCCGATTATGCATGGAAGATCCTTAAATCCAAAGCGCGCCTTCTTGAGATAGGCTCCTGTTATACATCACAAGAGATGCTCTTGCGACTCCCTTTTCTCGGTTACTCAATGAATATTGACATATTACATCCTTTGGTCCGTTCCTTTAGCCGTTTGAATGGATGCATTGAACCTTCTGAGTCTGCACATCAGGCATTTGACAATGCCAAGGTTGAGTTTCTCCACAGCATGGACGGGATCGCCTCCCAAAAAGGAGGGCTGGCATTTGTTAGTAGACTCAAACGACAGGCAAAAGTTGCAGCAAAGTGGGAATATGATAGAGAGCCCGCTTAAGAAGTAATCAATAACAGTGAGCCTCACACAAAATATTAGTTCTTTGCATGACGAGGTAAGGACGCGCAGTCGGAAGAAAAAGGGTCAGTTTCTCTATCGAACAGAGCGCGGAGGATAGGGTTCGAAATTTGAGAAGACTTGATAGAAATATGACAATCTATATCATGGCGTAGGTTGAAGAGGAACGACATTGATGATGTGTCAAGGCGGTCGATCCGACGTTCGGAGAAACGCACACAGAGATTGGAGCCTACACTACGGTCGACAAGAATCCCGGAGGGAACTAGGTCGACGACTCCCCCCTCTCGAGGGACAACGACAGCGACGATGGAGGAGGGTGGACGTCATCATGATTGGAGGGATCGATACTGTGGCGAGATTCGCGCAGCCGTCTCAGCCACGCAGACGTTCCTCGTCTTTGTCTGCTCGGCCGCGGTCGCTGTTTGAGGTCAACAGCAAATCGTCTGTCAATGGAATACAATTGACTGTGCCTCGGAGTAATCAGAAAGCAATACAAACCTTTAATCTGTCACGGTATGTACTCCACCAGCACCTTTTGCGCACATCACTGCTAGAGCGGGCAATGTCCCGACAGGGAGGATGCATGCAGGTAACATGAGGATAGGACCGCGCGCAGGCACACGACAGGCTATTCTTGCGTGTTGATACGAGCGAGAGGAGGAAACACCAGTGCAACACCGTCCTCATTGTCAAGGAAGGTGAAAAAGGAAAATGAGCACGGGGCGACGGAGTCGGAGGTCGACGTTGGGCAGATTGACCTCTCTGGCGCCTTCAGCAAGCATGAGGAGGCGCAGGAACTACCACGGGCACGAGGTGGATGACGACGACGATTGGGGCAACGACTACGGCGATGGTGGAGGGTACAGTGGTGGCAGAGGTGGGGGACCGGGAAAAGATAACAACATCACAGCCTAGGGGACACCAGAAAATGGGGTTATTTGCGTCAATTTGACAACTGGGTGACAAAGAAGTGTCCCCTTTTTCTTTGCTGGGATGGTGAGGTCCTAATTTAGGATTGACACAAATGCTCCATTAGCTTCATTCTCTGGTTGAACCAATCTTGAGGTAGCCTTCAAACTTGAGGAGTAATCATGGTCAATCAAGATCATTTTAATTCAGCACCCTTGTTGAATACTAGTTTGTTTGAAAGGCCATTTGGCAGGAGTTGAAACCTCTTAATTTGGTTAACTTAAGATAAGCAAAAGACTCACACTCCATCACGGAGAGATAATCAAGCTGCCACCATGGATTGAGTGAAGAACTTGTAAGGATGTTTTTGAGAGACAGTTCGCCTCAATCGACAAAGTGTATAAGTTTTACTACCTATCTGATGACAAAATTACCCGTTCCCCTGCATCCGAGAACCGTGTTCCACGACCAATCTCCGCTATCCGCCCTTATTCTTCTTCTCCTTCTTCAGCGCCTTCTTCCTGTCCTTCGTGCCCCATTCCTTCGTCTGGTGGTCGAACAACTCCTTCGCGTACGCGTACAACTTTGTATCGAACTGCGTCTGCCACGATATCAGCGCGTGCGCCTGCGATCCCCTCTTGGGGATCTCGTACTCGTGCGCGTTGCGGTTCGTCCCGCCCCCCGCCGTCGTCAATTCGCGGATGCAATCCTCCTGCTTCATCTTGGCGGTCTCGTCGTCGCTGTACTTCCACCCGTTGAATTTCATCACCTGGTGCACGCTCTCCTCGAGGTCGTCTAGGAAACCGATCGTGAATTTCGTTTTCAGGACCTCCTTGGCCTGATCCAGGTCCTCCTTCGTTAGCTCCCCCGACATGCGGTTGGCAAGGAACCGGCACATCCAGTTATTCTCGATGCCGTTTCCCTGCGCGTAGTCCTCGATCGTGGTCGCGGCGTCAAGGTTTCCCAACGTCTTCACCCTGTGGTAGTACATGGATGTGGCGCGTTCTATCGGATCGCGCATGACGATGAACGCCCGTCCCTGATGGTCCAGGTCGAACATCGCCGCCGATTCGTGCAGGTAGGACGACACGACGACGTCCGCGAGGCCCGACGCCACAAGTCCCATGTCCACCGCCCTCTGTATCCCCGGAGCGGTCGTCGTGTCGACGTTAACGAAGCGCGACTCCTGCACCTCCAGGACCTGCAGCGACGGATCGGTCCCGTGTCCGTCGCGCACGCCGACCTCGGAGGCCTGGACCAGCCGTAGGCACTTCCCGAGTATCATTTTGACGGTGCTCCCGCCTGACCGTGGGACGTGGAAGAAGAAGGCCGTGTCGGAGTCGGGGCGGTGAGGGTCGGACAAGTCCGAGAAGTGCCGCAGGGGCGACAGGTACTCGTGCTCGGGGTCGTAGGTCTTCTCGACGGGCATTGGGAGCTTGTACTCGTAGTCCCCGACGTCGTCCCCTACTCCCACCCCCCCTCCCTCCCCTCCTTCTCCTCCTCCTTCTCCTACCCCCCCTCCTGCCGCCCCTTCTCCCCCGGGCGCGGTCGGTGGGGAATCCGCGGTGGCGGCGGTTTCGACAACGTCGCCCTTGATCCGCTCTCCGCCGTACTCCAAACTCGCCGCCGACGCCCCGTCCTTGCCCCCACCCCTGATCATCGCCTTCATCGTCGCAGCACCGACGCCGGCATCGCCGCTGCCGCGACGCCCACCGAAGAAATGTAGCGCCAGAGCCATCGCGAGGAGACCCGCGAGTAGCGCCATCGCCCTCCTCCTCTCCCTCCACTCGACCCTCTTCCGCCTCAGTTCCTCGAGCGCGAGCCTCGTCGACGTCGCCGAGCGGTACTTAACCCCCGTGACCGCCGACGACGCCGGCGTCGTGGTCGCGGCGGAGGCGGCGAAGAAGGCGCCCCCCGGGCCGCCGGAGGACGCGAACCACGGCCGCCGCCGCTTGTTGCTGCTCCCCGAGGAGGAGCGATCGGGGTTGTCGCCGACGGACAACGACAACGACAATGCCCCGTGGTTGTTCCCGTTATTGCTATTGTTGTATCCGGGGAGCATCCTCGTCAGCTCCGCCGACAGCGTCGTCTCGGACGCCGACGACCCCGCCGACCCGTCCCCGGCGGACGGCCGACGGCCGCCGCGCCGACGGTCGCGGTCGACATCGTCGCGGAACGTCACCCCGCGCTGCTGCCCGACGTCCGCCGCGTTGACTTCCCCCATGCCACCCCTCCTCCTTGCCGATCGGTGCGCGACTCCCCCCTCGTCGTCGCCGGCGTCTTCGCGCCGCCCCCCCCCGCCGCCACCGCGTAGCAGCGTGCTGGGGATGGTCAGGGCGCTCATGCACGCCGCGGACGCGGCGTCGCTGGCGGCGACCTCGACGGGCCTGCTGCTACCGATGAACCTACCCAGCGACGTCGACGACTCACGATGCCCCGTCGTGGTCGTCTGCCGCTGGTGATCCGTTCGAACCCCTCCCCCCCTCCCGCCGCTGCCTCCATTCGTGTTGTTGTTGTTGCCGTTGCCGTTGCCGTTGCCGTTGTTGTCGTTGCCTACTTTTCCGGACCGGCGCGACGACGACGGAGGCGGCGGAGTGGACGGCTTCTCCTCCCTGTCCCTCCCGTGCCTCGTTGATCTCTGCTGATGCTGCTGCTGCGGCTGCTGCCACCGCGTATGTCGACCCTCGTCCACGACAGCGGGATGGTGACGATGACGATGACGATGACGACTGTTACGACGCGCGTCGCCGCCCTCGTCGTCCGACGGATCCCGCGGCGAGCGCGACGGCTTCGGATCGCCGTCTTGGTCGTTGCCGTGGGCGTTCATCGTTGGGACTGTGCGGTGGCGGCGATTTGGGGGCGGCGGCGGCGGGGCTGGCGGCTCTCGTCCCGCGGTAGGTGGTCATTCTCTCTCTTCTACTGAGACTCCAGTCGCTAATAAATGTCTGAAAGTGTCGTAGTGACATTGTAAGTGGGACTTGATATGCATCATCAATAAAATAATATTGATCTCTGATTGTCGCAGTCAAGTCTGGCGACTGGACCTAGCTTCGTCTCACCTTGAGACCATGACGTCATGA
>JALLOS010000797.1:0-10154 GCA_036939435.1 Stephanodiscus minutulus
CCAAAAGCAAGGATGTGTGCCATCCACCCCATGATTTTGGGGAGCTCCGCTCTAATATATCGACTTTCTGCGCACTCCTCTTCACCCTCTTTGGCGAGGGTTGCGACCTCTATCGCACAATGATCTCCATCCTACAGATCCTCAGCCACCCTTTCTCTATGCAGAACAAACAGGCTTAAACCCCTGAGGTAGTTCGCCGCATTGTCTGGGCTATCATTGTGGACACTCGGTCCTACTTTGACGATATCAAATTGGCAGAGGATTTCATGGAGCAAGGCCAATACCTACAATACCCTGTGTCTACGCTCGAGGGGGATTTCGTTGCAATCAAGCACGGAATCAAAATCCAATGTCATAACTTCCCGGCGGAGTGGGCGACGCCGGATCCCTAGTCCCTCGCCGTATTATCACGGGAAGGGGGGGGGGGGTGGCTATCAACTCCCACTGGGCATCCCATCGGGGAACCCAACCCCGGTAGGGCCGCCGTCGTGGCCCCCTCCCCCCGGTTTGAAACAACCAACAACGCCTTACAATTGGCGGCCAGCCAATTGGGAGGAAACACGCCACCCAAAAATTCAGGCAATGATGGAGCCTCTCCTAACCAAGTATCGGGGGCGGTGCTCTGTAAGCAGCATCCTCACCGAGAGCGGGAAACGATTTGATAGCCTTCCCCGCCTCGAGGCGTACCCAAATGGAATCTGCTGGTTGCACTCCATTGTATCGTGTCCCTATGGAGACCAATGCTCGTATGCCGGGGGGCATATTCCAAAAGGGACACTAACGGACGCGCAGGCCGACGAGGTAGTGGGAGCTATGCAAGCGGGCGTGACCGCAATGGTCACCCGCCCATCGTCCCCCAGTGGGAAGCGAAAACGGGGCGGTGGCAATCGCAGCATGGGGGCGGAGCTGGCGACACCCCCCGCCCATCCTCCCGGGTGACTGGGTCTCCGAGTCACGCGGGGGGGGGGGGGGAGAAAAGGAGTGCTCGGAACAGCGGTGTTCGGGGAGCACTTAGGGCACAAGGGATAGGAGATGGCACCCACCTCCGGGCCGTCACCCCCTGGACCCTCACGAAAAAACTATTATCTAACCCACATTCGACACTCCGTCGATCGGTGCATTTTTTCGAACCGATGGCGGAAAAAGAGAACACTAGCCACTCGCGAGGGGAGAAGTGGTGGGGTTCAGAGGGCGTAGAAAACCCAAACCTCACGGCACAACCGTCCCTGCTCGACGGGGCCGAAGGTGAGATGTTGTCTCCTGCTGCGACGGTGAACGTCGAGGGGATTACCGCCGGCAAGAGTAGCGATATGAATGCGGCGACAATGCCGTCGTGCCCCTCGGGGGCGTCTACAGACCCACCGCAGAGTTTATTCTCGGGGCTAGAGCCACCGCGCATCGAGGCGACTGGCGGGCGGGTGACGGGTGCTGATACACCGAAGCACCGCATTGAGAACAAGCGTCGGCGACGGGCCCTCCTCGCTAGTCAGCAGCCACAGACTCAGTGGCGAGTGTATCAGGGGGACTTCGACCTCCCTGACCCGATGGCGCCTCTCGAGACTCATCGGGGAGAAATGTGCCCGGCGGGCTTGGCACTTCATCACCCCGCCGCCGACCTCCTCAAAGAATGGGCGACGTATGGATGCCCGACGCAAACCGGCAAGCCATGGACGTGCGAAGAAATGCAAGCTGCTATCGAGAGGGGCCCTCACCGCTCAGCTCTTTCGGATGAGGCAATCGCTCACTTCAAGGCCGAGGTTGACGAGAAGGTCCGCATCGGGCAGGCTAAGCTCGTCGCGTGGGACTCCATCAAGGACAACCCCCCCCCCCGAGCTAAAAATCTCGCCAATAGCGGCTATACCGCACAAATCAAAACAATTTCGTTCCATCTTGGACCTGTCCTTTCACTTGCGCCTGGCGTGAGGGGAGGTAATCCCGTCGGTCAACTCGACGGCAGTGAAGACAGCAACTAAAGGCGCGATCGACCAGCTCGGTCATTCGCTCTCCCGCATCATCCACGCTTTTGCCGAAACGGAGGATGATGCAAAAATTTTCATGGAAAAATGGGACATCAAGGATGGATTTGGGCGAATGGACGCGGAGGACGGAGTAGAATGGAATTTTTCCTATGTCCTCCCGCAGAGTCCGGGGAACCCGTGCCTTCTCGTGGTACCCACCTCCCTCCAAATGGGTTGGGTGGAGTCCCCTCCTTTCTTTTGCGCCGCATCTGAGACGGCCCGTGATGTGGCACAGAACTACTGTGAAACAGAACTTGGGACCCTTCCTCCTCACAAATTCACCCACTATGTAACCGGCAACCACGCCTACGCGAAATTACCGGAGGCTGACCCAACAGGCCGGCCATTCCGATATTTGCTGGAAGTGTACGTAGACGATATTGTCAGTCATGTTATCCCTACCTCTCGGGAACAGCTGCGTCACGTTAGCACGGGAACAATGACGGGCATTCATGACGTCTTCCCTGCCGACGACAACGACTCGAATGACCCTATCTCGGAGAAAAAGCTCAAGCAATTGGATGGGGAATATGGTACAACTAAAACTATCCTCGGGTTCGATTTTGACGGGCTCGCTAAAACGCTATGGCTCGAGGACGCCAAGCGCGCCCACCTCCTCACCGTTCTACACGGATGGCTCCGCTCGAGCAGAACCGGCACGGGGGGGATCCTGTTCAAGGAATTCGAATCAGTAATAGCAAAAATTAGGCACGCCTTCACGGCGATACCTGCGGGACGAGGTCTCCTCACCCCGTGCAACAAGATGCTACAGATGAAACCGCCGGTAGTATATTTACATCGGAACGCAGTGCTCCTAGCTGCTGTAGCTGGATGCCGCACTCTTCTCCGCGAGTCCTCGGCTTCGCCGACCCGGTGCCGCGAACTGGCCAGCGGGTGGCCGGACTATATCGGTGTATGTGACGCCTCCTCACATGGTGTCGGCGGCGTCGTCTTTGGAGAAACAGAGTCGTGCCCCCCAACGGTGTTTCGGTGGGAGTGGTCCCCTGAGGTGAAGGAGGCTTACCACTCAAAGCGGATAACAAACTCCGATTTAGAAATGGCCGGCTTACTAATCCTCTGGCTGGTCATTGAATCGGTTTGCGGCAACTTACGCGAGAAACATGTTGCTCTGTTCAGCGACAACTCGCCCACGGTCGGTTGGGTTCACCGCCTGGCCACACGCGGGTCCCTCGTCTCGGCTCACCTAATCCGAGCACTCGCCCTCAGGCTGAAGCTAAACGGCACGTGCCCTATCACCCCCCTACACATTGCGGGTGAAGAAAATTCTATGACGGACATCCCCTCGCGGTCATTCGGCAGTGAACCTCAGTGGCGGTGCAGGACTAACGATGATCTACTCACTTTGTTTAACACAACCTTTCCCCTCCCACACCAGAGCTCTTGGAACGTCTTCCAGCTTTCCTTAAGGATCAGTACGCGCGTGACTTCCGTGTTGCTGATGACGGATTTTACGCTGGAAGAGTGGCGGCGACTACCAAAGGCAGGGAAAATTGTTGGGAGCGCTGGGCAGCCTTCTGCGCGCCTCTGGGAGTGGACCCTTTCCTACAGGACACCTCGTTCTCGGAGAGAATCTGCCTCCTTAAAGGATTTGCCGGCCGAGTCCGTACGGGATACTACGGTCGAGGAAAACAAGTCCAAGCTGGGAGCGTATCTAGCGCTATCACGTCCATTGGTCAGACGATCGCCTTGGCCACGAACTCCAACCCCACAAAAATAGTGGGCTCAGATAAACTGTTGCCACGCTTGCAGCAAATGCTTGATGGCTTCCGAAAAGCTGACCCCACCACTGTGAAGCAACTTCCTGTGGAGGCGGACGTGCCTGAACTCCTCGTGACGCGCGGCCTCGCGCCCAATGCTAGTGAACTTGATCACGCGATTGGGGACCTCACCATGATTGCTTTTTATTATTTGCTACGCATAGGTGAGTACACTACTAAGGGAGCAAGGAACAACTCAAAACAGACCGAGGAATTCAAGCTGGTCGACATTACCTTTTTCTCCAAGGATGCCCGCGGACAGCTACGCTGCCTCCCACGTGATGCCCCCATGGATCTCATTCTCGCGGCTGAAGGGGCTACAATGAAGCTCGATAACCAAAAAAATGGGTGGAAAGGCGTCTGTGTCTATCAGGAATGTAATGGAGATCCGATCCATTGCCCAGTCCGGGCTCTTGGACGCCGGTACGTGCACCTGCGAATGCACGGCGCCACAGATCGCACTATCATATCCGCGTACTACCACGCAGGCAAACGATTTGACGTCACGTCAGATCATATCAGCATGGCTCTCAAACAGGCTGCAACAACGTTGGAATACCCTCTCGTCAAGGGTATCCCAATTGAACGAATCAACACGCACTCTCTTCGGAGTGGCGGCGCTAATGCCCTAGCCCTCTCCGGCTACTCTGACACTCAGATCCAAAAAATGGGACGCTGGCGCGGAGCAACGTTCAAGGAATATGTACGGAACGAACTCGCCTGCTTCTCGAGTGGCATGTCTCGCGATATGAAAACAAAATTTGGCTTTGTTAATGTTTCGGGTAACGCCTTCAGTGATATCACGGATGCGTGCATCAATGCGAACTACTTTGCTCCTTTAACGGTAGCGGTGATGTAGGAGCTCATCACATCCGGCCTCTCGGCCCGCCATCCGCTTGTTTTCCCAATGCCTACTGTCCACTATAATGACGCCACCTCTTGATGGCTGACACGACTCGGCTCGAGCCATACGACAGTCATCGGCATTGGTCTCAAAACCATCTATCTCTCTCTCCATCACCAACATAAGACATCGGGGATGTCTTCTATCTGACGTCGGGGATGTCGTCAGATCTCTACTTGTCTTACATCTCGTCTATTGGTCGTCACTGTTGACGCCAACTGCATCTATTTTTCAGACACGGACAGAATTGTAAAGGTGTCTAATCTATATCTATACAGCTATCTAAAGCCGTCTCTAAACGACGTTAATTCGGACAATTCTATTTTGACCACGGTGTTTTGCTAGTGAAGTGAGTTTGGTCCAAGACGGGGCTGTGGGCGCCCGCGTGATACAAGCGTCCGCCCATGTCCGTCTTGGTGGTGGGGTGCTTTCAAACTCCTCCCCTCAGCCTGTGATCCGGGACTCAGCCCAGATCGGTGGCGATTTTCTCGCCTGAGGGAGGAGGCTTTGCACGGGACGTACTAAGCCTGCAGAGTTTTGGCACCACTCACAGCTTTCCTTCACCTAGTAGTTTCTGTATCCTTCCATGCATCGTGCCTCAAGTCGTAACGAACCTAGGTCCAGTCACGTGACTTGATATTATTTTATCTGCCATGATTGGGTACGTATTGTACATACTTTCTCTACTTACGAACGAACGAATAGTATCTATTAGAGTACTTACAATACATACTTATTGTACCATACAGGTTGAAATTGACAGAACTCTGTGCAACGCCCAAATAAAATACTAAGTTCATACGACGACGCCGGCCGACGACTACCCGCCGCGGAGACCCCGCGATCGAGGACGGCCCCATCACGGACAACGCCCCATACTCCTCCCCCGAACAACGACCGCGACAACATCGTCCATCGACGATGCCGACGAAGAAGCGTCGCGTGCTGCGCGTTCGCGCGCCGCCGCCGCCGCCGCCGCATCATCGGCGGCCGCTCCCATCCCTCGTCGTCGCGCTCGTCGTCGTCGTCGTCGCCGCCGTCGTCATGATGTCGGACCCCGCCGGATGCGAGATCGCGAACGACCCCGCCGACGACGCGATGATGCATCGCGACGGCGACGTCGCATTCGTCGTCGGCGTCGTCGTCGACCCCGCCGCGACGAAAGGGGCGTCGGAATACGAATACGAATACGACAACGATGACGATGACGACGACGGGAAAATGATGACTGCGACGACGTCTCACGATCGATCCGCCGCCGTCGCCCCTACTACTTCGCGCGGGCTCGAGTTCCTGCGCGGTGGTGGTGCGGGTACTACCGNCCAATCCGATCACAACGACAAATATGTAAGGCGGCATACCCCGTCTTTACTCCGGCGTGTCCTTCGCCCTGATCCAGGCCCCGCTGTCTCGATTCGTTTCCACCGCAGCGAACGATGGCGTCGGGGAGCTTCTCAAGGAATTCGACTGGGGACCAGGACGGGAGGTGATCGTCGCGTCGTTCGTCGTCGGGTTCTTCCGCATGCTGCTCATGCCCATCGACACGTGCAAGACTGTGCTACAGATAGAGCACAAGAAGGGACTCGCGATATTGCTGGCCAAGGTGCGCGCGGGCAACATCCACGTCCTGTACTCGGGGGCGTTGGCAAACGCCGCATCGTCGTTCATCGGGCACTATCCGTGGTTTTACACCTACAACCTCCTCAGTCGGAACGAGAGGCTGGCGGGAATCGTCCCGTGGAAGACCGGACGCAACGCGATGATAGGTTTCGTCTCGAGCGTGACGAGCGACACGGTCGCTAACTTCATGCGCGTGATCAAAACGTCGAAGCAGGCGCTTGGATCGACGATGCCGTCGTCGTCGACGACGTACGCCGAGACGATTGGTGTGATACTCGCAGCGGACGGGTGGAGGGGACTCTTCGGGAGGGGTCTCAAGACGAGGATACTCGGCAATGCGCTGCAGTCCATAATATTCACGGTGATCTGGCGGGGTCTGTCGGAACGGTGGAAGAGGAAGGAGGAGGAGGAGGAGGAGGTGGCGGAGAAGGGCGAGGAGGAGGTGGCGGTGATGGAGGAGGAGGGTGGTCATGACAGCGTCGCCTACGCTACGTCCGGTCGATGACAATGAAGGTGAAAGCACGCTGCATGTAGGATGGTTCGGAGCTAAAATTCTTCCTCTACACCATTAAATTTCGAGTGTGATCAAAACAATGCGACCAATCGAACCCGCAATATACTGTATTTTCTGAGGCTGAGAATTAGGAAAACTCATCCGTAGGGAGAGGGTGCCGCTCCTCGCTCCGACGTTTGATTGCCGGGACAGCGGCCGAGGATCGTGAGAAGGACGGGAAATCCAAGTGAGGACAGTCCTATGTATCGTAATTTACATCTATTGATGTCGATTGCACTATCTCCACGATTTATTAACTTTACTAATTTACTTGTCATTATGATGGACTACTACAAATCTTGCAAGTCCAACCAAGCCTTGGTACGAACGGGGCCGCGGGTGATCATCATCGTAAATTTTCTCGCCCAATGTTCGACCGGGATCGAACATCGCCCCTCAAAGGAATAGGAACATCAATGACGAGCCGATCAAAGCCGACGCGGAATTGGCGGCGTAATTGCTCGAACTTCCAGCGGCGGGGGTGGGCACCGGGTTGGGCGCTTCCGTCGCCGGGGCGCTCACCTCTTCCGTCGCCGGGGGGGGGGCGTTGGTGGTAGGACTTGCAGTTGTTGTAGGCGAGGTTGGAATTGTGGTTGTTGGTGACACGGTCATCGCTACGGCGGTTGTAGGATTTGAGGTCGGAGCGGTTGCTGTCATGGCAGTCGGAGCCAGGGTCGTGGGGACTTTGGTGGTCGTGGCATCGTCATCGTCAAAGTCCGGGAGACCACCGGGGATGAGCGAGGCGAAGTCGGGCAACGTGAATTTCCCCGCCTCCTGGGCCTCCGCCATGCAAAAGTCCCATTCAACATTGGTGGTGGTGGTGCCATCGTCGACGCAGCATTCGCCGACCATGTCGCACATGTCCGGCAGGGCCGCAACGACTAGCGCGAACAAGGCCAACTGGTCGCACGCCTTCTCGATGTCGTAGCACGAGCACCCATCGCGGATCAGCCCGGAATCGATCTCGAGGCACGACAGTAGGGTGCACACGCCGTCGTTCGGGTCGACGCCCTGAGTGGGGCAACAGGAGGCGTAGGTGCCGTCGTTGGCTAGGCACGACACCGATGCTTGCAGGGAGCGTTTGGCGGTGTCAGCTGACGCACCGCCAGCGACGATCTCGGGGGCCCCAAGAGAGAGGATGATCGCGGAGGATAACTTAAATAACATGATCGATGCTTAAACAAAACTACTATTTTATTTTGTGAGAAGTTGACGATTTGGCATTTGGCAAGGTCGTGCTCTTTGTCGATATTTTGGGTCGTGCTCTGATTAGTGCAGGAACAAATTGTTCTTTTTCTTGTGATTTGATAAATACAGGAACAAACTCTGTGGGAACAAAAGTGGCGTTTAACCTGATAACGAAGATGCGCGAGGACCGGATCGGTCGGTCGACAACGGCGGTTGGCGGCGGCAAGAGTGGGGGGTGGACGGTGCGACGAGAGAGGGCGGGGGGAGGAGGAGGACGCAGTGACAATGTCGGCAGCGATGTTGTTGCGCGGGTGGTCGGCGGCTGACGACGCGAGGCGAGCAGGCGGCGGACGATGCTATGGCGTGGGGAGGGGCGGACGACAATGGCAAGCGACGAGAGGGGGCGTCGGACGACGGGTCGGAGGCGAATGTTGTAGCTCTAACAAAAACGAAAGTGGCTTGTGACCATGATGTGTTGCTTTGTTGCTTTTTGTTGTATGGTCACGTGATTGACACTTGTATGTCACGTGAATAGTACGCCATCATACATACATAGAGCAGAAGACCTTTCCGTGTAAATAATAGCACAGAGCATTAGGCCATGAACTGCGGCGACTGCTCGCTCAGGTCCGTCGTCGCCTTCGCCCTGGCATCGCGCCACCCGGGCCCGTATCGCACGTCCCTCGCGCTATGCCACGCCATCGCCCTCCTGACCTTCGTCGCGTCCACCGCCACCGGCGATCTCAGCCAGGTGGACCGCCTCTGGTCGATCCTGCCGGCGTTGTACGCTTGGATGGTACTACCCGTCGTCGACGCCCGCGCGACCCTCATGGCGTGCCTCGCGACCGCGTGGTCGGCGAGGCTCACTTACAACTTCCATCGGCGGGGGGGGTACGGCGCCTGGCCGCGCGTGTGGCGCGGCGAGGAGGATTACCGCTGGGGGGTGCTCCGATCGGGGGCGCTGGGCGGGCGGTGGTTGGCGCCGCTGGCCGACGCGCGTATCATGGCCGTGTTCAACGCAGTCTTCATCTCCCTCTTCCAGAATTACCTCCTCCTATACATCGCATCGCCGTCGCTCTTCGTTTGGTCCATGGCTACGGGGGCCGCGTGCTGCCATGCCGACGGAGGAGGGGGGGGGGGAGGGATGGCATCCCACTCGGGGACGGGGCGGGCGGCGGTCCCGCCGTCGATGCCTCTGAACGTCTTTGATTGCATCGCGTCCGTCCTCTTCGTCGCGTCCCTCGCCGGGGAGACGGTGGCCGACAATCAACAACGCGCCTTCCAGAACGGGAAGAGGGCTTGGCGGTTGGCAAATTTGACGACGAGGACATCTGCCGGCCTCTGCGATGCGGGGGGCGGGGGGGGGGTCGTCAGCTCCTCTCCCCACCCCCCCTCCTCCATCGAGAGGCAATATGACGATGGCTTCTGTGAGTTTTTCTTTCGCGCGCGGCCTCCGGCGGGGGCGTTTTTCGCGGGTGCGAGAGCGATTTCCCTCACGTGACTTTCTTCGCTCGAAAAACTGGAACATATCATAACTCGATCTACATCGCTCGTTGCAAAAGGTCAATCGGGACTTTTCGCGATCGTTCGTAAGCCCGCTTACGCCTTCGAGCAGCTCGTGTGGATATCGTATCACCTCTTTTCCGTGGCAGCCGCCGTCGGTCACGATTCGAATCACGATGACGGCCATAGTCGTTATCGTTACTGGAATTGGTCCGCGGGCGGATGCGTCCTCCTGTGCTTGTTATTCCAGGCATCCGGCTGGCTGACCGAGGAGATATCCATGTCTAAGTATCCCGCGTACCGCAAATATAGGGAGAGGGTGCCGCTGTACGTTCCGAGGATATCCTCCCTCCGACGTTTGATCAGAGCGGGGATCGCGCCCGAGGATCGCGAGAAGGACGAATGAGGGGGGCGGAATATACAAGTGAGGACAATCCTGTTTATCGTAGTTTACACTATTTACACTATTTTGATGTTGATTGCCTACTTATTCCTGCACTATATCCACGATTTATTAACCTTTGCTAAATCACTCGTCATTATGATGGACTACTACAAATCTTGCAAGTCCAACCAAGCCTTGGTACGAA
>JALLOS010000799.1:0-10128 GCA_036939435.1 Stephanodiscus minutulus
TTTGTACGCACAAATCAAACAACAGGAAAGGTTACTACTCAGACTGGAGTCATGAGGTGAGTGTTGAATGTGATGTTTGTTTTCTCATTCATATCCATCATAGCAACACAGATTCGTATCTGTTGCAAACGAAAAATCTTAAATTTGCCATTCTGATATAGGATACTTCATTCTCGTTCAACAGGTTTGATACTTATGACATAGCAAATTTGGTTCGAACGGGGAGACTCGAGGATGTAATCCTTCACGAAATGGGCCATATCATAGGCATTGGCACATTGTGGGGCAGGAACAACCTTCTTGACGCGGAGAAGAATTACAGTGTAGAAACAAGGGCGACTGCCGTCTGGAACGAGGATTGGGGTTGTGTTGGTACCCCGCCAGTTGAGAAGGACGGTGGCAGTGGAACCGCATTCGCGCACTGGGAAGAACAATGCCTCAGCAAGGAATTAATGACAGGTCGTCTTGGCCCTGGTTTAGCTATACCATTCTCGAGGCTTACCATTGCCAGTGTGGAAGATATGGGATACACCGTAAATTACAATGCAGCTGACAATTTTGATGGCAGCAACACTACCTGCTGCAATGGTACCGTGCCGTCCAGCCTAAGCACTCTTGCTCTGTCTGATGATGGAAGGGATGCGGCTATTTTGTATGGGCAGAAAATTCTAAGTGAAAACCAGCTCTCCGATGACCTGGCACTACTCCTAGAAGAAGATGAAACTGGACTTATATATGTGGGTGATCAATTTGTTGTCGTTCTCTGCATAGAGGACGGACACATTTTTGAGGTTATGGTCACAAAAAATGACGATGAAACACAGTACATGGACTAATATAGAGTCGACTGTTATGAACTACTCTAGAGCTGAATATCAATCGTCGTCTCTCTCGTGATCGGCGAGGCTTGAGCCTACGTTGATTTCGAGACAATGCCTGAATCGTCCAACTCTTCATGTCGTCAGTGTGGCAGAGGCACGATCCTCCGTTGCCGTGACACGTCACTGGGAAAAGTAAGGTCGGCAAACACTTTGGCAGCGACCAATGTATGATCATCACCTGTGCTACAGCTGGAAGCCTGTCCAATGCACGCCTCTCGTGGGACTGGCCGCCATGCTCGCGATCATCATATCGATGGAGATTCCAGCCATGAGATGGGCGTGCGCTGCTCGCACCGCCACGAGCATCATCTGGACACCGTTGGCGCTTTATGAGGACCACTCCCCATCAACGACCCTGTCCCCGTCCGGCCTCCCACTCATTACACCCATCCGCCTCAAATCAGGGTGCTCGAGTCCGCGTTGTCGACGGACGTAAGGATCACTCGTGTTCGAGCCTGTACTCCGGTATCCCATAAAGACGTGGCGGTACGTTCCTGTGTGCCTTTAAGAGTGTGGTTGCGTGGGTTTCCTCCCTCTGGAGGAAGCTCACAAATAAATCCAGCTGAAGTGTCGGTCCATTTAGCAACCGAAATCGCAGTGTGCTAAAGACTATGATCGCCTGGGCCATGGTGCTCCAACTATGCAGGAGTGCCTCAACAAGAGTGGCTTCATGAAGAAAAGGTGACGCCCGCCTCCCCCCCCCCCATCCGTTTCTTCGAGTACCCTCCGAAGTCGTTCCTCCCGATGGCGCTCCGGCGACCTCGTGGTCCGTCACAGAATTTTAGTCCTCGTCGACAAGTACCTCCGTCGTGGCGTGCATCTCCTCCACGATGCTGCATTGTTCAGCAGAATATTCCCTTGATACCAATCAGCTGGGGACCGCCAACGAAGGGGGACTGGCATCAAGAGACGAATCAGTGTATAGGGGTACACTCGGGGGCACAGGAAGGCAACTACGCGGTCGTGGCAGCCGTCGTGTTCGGCGTCAGCGGCAATGTTAGTGGGACCTGGGATTGTATGTTGACCAACAGTGGCATTGCCCTCCCGCCTCTACAGGGTTTCGACCTGTTTTGACCCTGGGAACAGTAAGAGAGGAATAAATGGGGGTTCCCGAGTCCCCTCTGACCTCCTCCTCGTCGTCGCCCATCACGGGCTAGGATCGTGTGGGTCGGCATTCCTCTGGAGAGTGTCGCCGCATTATCATGCAGGACGAAAGTACCGCCCCGGCCGTCCGCGACCGAGACCGCGGAGACCGCCACGAAGAGGGGCTGGCTGAAGCAGTGACTAGGAGCGCACATGGGAGCACGGGATGGCAACTACATGGTCGTGGTTGTCATGGCTCATCGTCAATGTCGTCCGACCCTGTCCGCCCCACACAACAATAAACCTTTTTAACGAGTAGAAGGGCTGGCGGCGGTGCGAGAGCGAAGACAACACAAAAAAAGAGAGACAGAAAAGAAAGAATATTGCGGAGTTGTTAAACTGCATCAGAGACCAGCTCCAAAGCTGCCGTTTTTGTCGACACGCTTCTTTCGCCTCTGTGCATTGATGTTCTATTTTTCCACCGCCGTTTTTTCGGCACGTTTCTTTCGCTTCTTTCGCCTCTGTGCATTGATTTTCTCTTTTTCCTCTGCCGTTTTTTCGGCACGCTTCTTTTTTTGCTCCTCCGTCATTGCGGCATAACATGCTGAATGACTTGCTGCATTTCTCTTTCGCCTTGCTGCTTTTTCCTCCTCCGTCAATGCAGCAAGTCTTGCTGCGTTACTCTTTCGCTTCGATGCTTTTTCCTCCTCCGTCATTGAGGCATACCTTGCTGCGTTACTCTTTTGGTTCGATGCTTTTTCCTCCTCCGTCATTGAGGCATACCTTGCTGTGTCTCTCTTTTGCTTCGATGCTTTTTCCTCCTCCGTCATTGCGGCAAGTCTCTCGGCATCTCTCTTTTGCTTTGATGCTCTCTTCTCCTCCCTTTCCTCCTCCGTCATTGCGGCAAGTCTCTCGGCATCTCTCTTTTGCTTCGATGCTCTCTTCTCCTCCCTTTCCTCCTCCGTCATTGCGGCAACTCTTGCTGCTTCTTTCTTTTGCTTCGATGCTCTCTTTATCTGCAACGTTTCAATCTTGTAATCTCCCTCTAAATTACTTATCATTTCTTCCATTCCCATGTTTTCGATCATCTCTTCTGACAGATCATCTTTCGCACCAAGCATTTCTCTCATCAATTTCATCGCAAAATGTTTCATCATATTCTGATGGAGAAGTTTCTTGCGTCTCAACTTTATTGCTGTTTCCGTCATGTTTGCTGTAACCTTAATGTATTGGTTCCATTATAAAGAGAGCATTGGTACCATACTTTAAGAGAGGCCCCGCCCCACCCGCCCAGGAGCAGATCCTTGTGCGAAGGATCCGTTAGGGGCCATAAGGAATTCCTATCTACAAATTTCATTAGCCTTTTTATCACGTTACCGGAGCGGAAGGAGGAGAGACCGATCGCCCCGATCCATCGATCGTTGAGCGGAAGATGATGGAGGTTTGTCGTCATCATGGCAACCTTGCCGTCAGGCGGCCCTCAATCAACCTCCTCCTCGCCCCCCTCCTCCTCCTTCTCCTGCACTATGTACTGATACATGCCGATGCTACTACCACCACGCCGCCATCATCATTTAGGAGGCGCGCCGCCGCCCAACGGCTGAAACTCCGGCCGACGTCGACGTCGACGTCGACGTTGTCGTCGAGTGAGCAGGTACAACAGTGGAGCCAAAGACGTAAGCGTTTTCGTACTACTCGTTCCGACGAGCCGCGTACGCCACTTACTCGCGCGGCATCGTCGTCGTCTTCGTCGTGGTCATCGCGGGATTGCCACATTCCCCCCATGCTGGAACGAGTGCATCGGGGAGGGGGAGGTGGAGGGGAGGGCTTCTTGAGCGAGATACTCAACAATGATGCCCCAACGACGACGTCTTCGTCGTACCCGTTCGAGGTGATGACACCGCCCGGCACGGGGGCCAAGGGAGCGGCGAATGCATCTTTCCCGAAGATCGGCGCGATGGGCGGCAACAACGCGAAAGTCGCGATCGCGTCGCTCGTCGCCGCCGTCGCGCTCCTGTCCGCCATCCGCGACCGCGACGCCCGCCTCCTCGACCCGGCCGAATTCCGCGCGTGGATCGTCCGCACGATGGGCGGCGTCGCGTCGCTCGGCGACGCGGGGCTCGTCCTGTACGCGCTCGGCTTCGCGCTGTGGGAGGTCTGCGGCCTGCCCACGTCCGTGGTCGAGACGGCCGCGGGGATGGCCTTCGGCCGCGGGCGCGGCCTCGCGGGGAGCTTCGCGGGGAAGACCTGCGGGTCGTGCCTGGCGTTCGCGCTCGGGAGGACCCTCCTCTCCGACGTCGTCTCGTCGAGGGTGGGGGGGTCGGAGCCGTTCGATTCCATAGTGCGGGGCGCCGCGCGCAATCCCGTGAGGACGGCCTTCGTCGTCAGGTACTCGGTGTTCCCCCAGGCGGTGAAGAACTTCGGCATGGCGCTGACGACGCCGGTGTCGTTCCCGGTCTTCCTATTGAGCATCGTCGTGCACGGTCTGCCGTTCTCGACGCTGTGGGCGGCCCTGGGGGACGACGCCGGATCGAGGCTGAGGGCGTCGGAGTCGGGGGATGGGGGGGGGGGGATCATCCCCGCGAACCTCGTCCTGAACGGATTGCTCGCGTTCGTCACGGTTTTCGGATTCGTGGTCTCGCCGGCGATCACGGGATGGTGGCTTGCCGATTTGCGCAAGGAGGGTTGAGAAAGCGTCTGGAGGACGAGCCCAAAGATGTAAAAAAGGTCGACATGGTTATTTGCAGGAATGAATCGGAAGCACATCTGAATGGAAAAGATGCCAGATACATAAGAGGAAGCAACCAACGAGCGAGGACGAATGTGATAAATAAGAAATAACACATTTTAGGAAGAATCGATGGTATGTGCAAAGAAAGTGGGTCTTGTTGGAAGACTTTAGTGACACAGATGCTGAGTTAGATGCACTATCGCCTTTGCTCGAAAGATACCGTCCGTCTTACCTTGACAATTACCACGTAGACCTTTTTTTATTGGTTTTTACAACTTACAAATAATTATCAATCGTGTAGGGGACAATCAGGACTCTTGACATAGTAAATGCAGTACATTTCTGGCGTGTGCCGTTGCTAGCATAACATGGTGATTGACGCAATCAATGCATAATGAAATGATCCACATGATTAATCCTTTTTCATCTCAGCCTTCGAGTGGGACTTGGCGCTCTTAGTCGACCTCGACTGGGCTGTGGAGTATCTGGCATGTTTGTTGGTCGTGGCGTGATTGGCATTTTGGTTGGGTCATTATTCTTTTGGCTTAGTGGAGGCTGCAGGATAGGTTGTTGCGTAGTCATACTTTGCTAATGCTCCTACTGCTACGGGAGAAGGTGAATCCAGAAATACAGACCAATCAGGGGAGGAGTTACGATATGTAGTAATAATCAAGCATTTGAACAATCGTGTTTGATACATTAATATATATATTCTCTAATCAGCTTTCGGGGGCGAACGATGCACTGCCATCTTATTTCTCAGATGCTGTCAACACTATACCAGATATGACTCTGAAATAATTGTTATTTCTCACAGTTCTCTAGAGGGGGCATCAATGTATGTCTGGCTGCGTTGATGCGCATCGATGAAGCGCATGAAGAGGTAATTTTCCCAGATTGGGAATACATAAATATACAGGGGGTCTACCTCCCTTGTTCTGGGTTAAAAGTACTTACACAATATCCTATCTCGTTCACTGCGCTGTCATCTACTGACAATGCTTGAGTTTTTTGCTTCCCTGACTTCGTTTGGGGTACCCAGCTCTCTCGGTCCCACGGGTCGTCATGGAATTTGAACTCTAGGGGGCCTCTTGGGAATCTATTTCAAGTCGGGTAGGTCGTCGTAATCGTCGTCAGATTCGCTATTTTGAATCGCAATCTTGGAGGCAATTTGAGCTTGACGCCATCCGATACGCCAGAGGTAATCTTCCAGCACGGGATCATAATAAATCGTAGAGGGTCTACCTCCCTTATTCTCGAGGGAAAACTGGCAAGATTCGATTATTTTCGAGAGCAAAGAGAGAAGAGTTCGATCACGTTGGACCGTACAAAATTAGGAATGGGAAAATAAGTCGCCGGATGGCACATACTATATATGAGGATGCTCTCACCCCGTCTGGATTCTCGGTCTCGTTCCTTAGCCTAGCCCTAGCCTTGGACTTGAGCCTACCCTCTAGGATGCGCAGTTTCTCAAGGAAGGCGTACCCGGACCTGTACGTCACGTTGCCGCACTGGTCCTGCTCCTTTCCGCTGACGAACTGCCCCATGGAATTGTGGTTGATGTTACCCAACGCCCCCAGCAGCATGGCCTTGGTAACGCCATCGCGCTGTAGGAACTTCTTGATCCCCGCGGCAACCTCCGGGCAGGTATCGTGTGTGACGGTCGTATTTACGCCCTCGACAGCGTCGATGCGACTTATTAGCTCCTCCGCCTCCCGTTTCCTTTCGGCGTCACCCCTCTTGCCTTTCCCTCCGTCGGCGTCATCCGTCTTGGCCTTCTTCATCGGGACAATCACGACGACTGTCGCATCCGGCGCATCTGCCGACATGCGCTTTCCTGCCCCTCCACTTGCCCTTTTTGACAATTTGTTCTCCACCCCCTTCACGATCACTCTTTTATTTGGGTTTGTCATTTCCGCCAAGGAGTTTGAGGCAGCGGGGGTCACGTCCTTGGGGACGGTGCATGCTAGGGCAGCGGGATCTGTAACAGCTAATATCGGTCGGTATGTTGTTTTGGAAAAATGGCATCATTTCTAGGAACTACCATAAAAAATCTGTTGGGCCTATTCGAAGTTGCAGGAAAAAATAACATTTCTGATCAGATCCGATGTTGTGGTGAGTTCGTTTGTCGGGATAGTGTTGTTCGATATTTTTTTTATCCTGGGGAGGAATCAATATTGATTTACGAAAGGTGCGCCATCCATTGCGCTTTATCGGTGCCACTTACTCCTCTCCCGTTGGAGGAGCGCGCCGCTGCCACCACCAGCGATGTCCGTCTTGGTCTTCTTCGTCAGGTTGACCACGACGTCAATTGCATCGGCACGTTCGACTTGCGCTGCCCTCTCCCCTCCACCCGCCCTTTTCAAGATTATGGACCTCGGTTGAGGGGACAAAGGCGGTCGTCCACCAGAACTCAATCTCCACTGATTACTCAACTGACCTTGGCCACCCTAAACCGCTATCTTAACTTGCAAATACGTAAATAGTCTCCCCACGCAGTTTGGACTTGGCCCGCACAAATAGCCTGGCTTGCCAGAGCCGTCTCTGCTCCACAATCCAAAGAGAGGGATTGTTTCTGCTCAGTGCTTCGAAGAAAAATTGTGAGGATTTCATCCTACGCTTGTTTAACTTGCTCACAACCTCTCACCAAATCACGAGTGTACGTATTTGTGTGATCGATGATGACTGGTGTGATGGTGTTTGTGATATGTTACCAACGAGGACCACAGTTTCAGACCACTATGCCAAGGTACTCTGGGGCGGGGAGCGGTGCCTCGGAAAATGAACTGTCATTCATATTGAAATCTTCCTGGATGCCGATGCAATCTTTGGTCGTAGGGAGAATTGCAAGGACGCTCCCCGACTACTGAATTGAGTTCAGGACAAAATCCCAAGGTCGTGAGTCGAGTACAAAGATTATCAATGATCCTCGATACTTATGTCAAAAGCTGAAGCATATTGTTCATAATCTGCAATGCCAGCCAGCCCATAAACCATCCGTTTACAATCAACACTTGACGCTATATGAAACAGTAGTTACGAATTGACAATGCAACTTTTGTCGTCTAATCCAATTACGCTGACAAGGCTGTGAACTCAGAGTGTGATTGGCAGATTCCTGTGAAGAACAGTTGGTTGGGTAGCAGCTTAAAGCTGGCATTCCAGGAGAAGGAATAGGTCAACTGTTGTGTTTAAGACCATTGTGGGAAAGCTTTTTCCATTCATAAATTTCATCGTTCGACCCTTAAAAAAACCTTCTCTCTCGCTTAATTCATTATTAGGTTCCTCATCGTTCAGTGTACAAGTAAAAATTATTCAACACAGATCGAATGCCAATTTCGGCAACGCTTGCAGCCACACGAACGTTCAAAGAGTTTCCGAGCATTTTCCATTGTCGCTTCATCGAGCAATCTTTTGGGAAACTGAATGTTCGAAAGGATAAATCGCTCTTTCCATTCACACCAACAATTTCTGCCGTGCCACCTAATGATGATGTTGATGATGATCCTACATCTAATTGATTCTTCGTTACAGAAGTGCAGGCGCTGGCGACAGTAGAAGCTACGAATGGCGGTTCGGCGGCCGGGAACCCCATCAGTCGAGCGATCTCTGTTCCCGAGAAGTATCTCATGTGTAGGTCCCAATCTAAATCATTGGACCAAGATCCGTCATACGTACGTTCTTGGGGGGCTGTCAGCCTGAATCGATCAATCGAATTATCACTATTGCTGCCCAGCTGATGCTTGTCCTTCCCATCCGTATCGGTAGCACCTTTGCTGCTGTCAATATTTGGTCCAGTGTACAGTATACTCCCAGTGCCGCGAATGAATTTCCCGTAGGAATGGGTGAAGCACGATGTAACTCTACCTTGATATGGCGACGCGATATCAAAACACCACGAGGACGAGCTCGTACGTATCTTCTCTGGTATTTGAAGCGATGCCCGTTTTTCCGTCGAAAACAAGGGTTCTCCCGCCGTTGGTGTTGTTTGTGGTGGATCCCTCGTATTGCAGTGAGGAGGAAGATCATCGTCGAGGAAGGAACTCAAGCTAGACAGCGGGAACGTCTTCTTCCCCTGATGGATGATTGGAGGGCTCAGCAGCGATTCTTGGCAAAACAAATTCTTACAACTCATCTCGTCGTTGTTATTCTCCAGCTCCAGAAATAACGGCAATGTTTGAGGAACTTTTCCTCCTCCGTCTTGATGCCGATGCTCTTCGTAGTCCAATCCATTATGTAATAGCGATGAAGATGACGATACTTCATTGCTTTGATTTTCCCCTCCTGCTTCTCCTGTTACCTCTTCTCGACATGATTGTCGACTACGAATTGCCACGGTGTAATGCCTGGGCCGATTGTTCGGTATGCCCACGTGGGTGGGATCTAAATGAAAATGTCCCACGAGATAATTCCGCTTCGACAGAGCTCGTCGCCACGTATCAAAGCTCCCCATAACGTCATTGCATGAGTCTTGCTTTTGTCGCTGTGTTTTTTGGCTTGTTGATTGTTGTTGCTCCGAATCCGGTTCTTGGGCCGCCGTCGTCTTCGTCTGACCAGCGCCCTCGGCTTCGGATGACACACCGTGATGATTATCCTTGTCATCGGCATCATTTCCACTGACACTACCAACTCTACCACCGATACAACCGCCATTAACGCAGTCATCATTCGCACGGCCTCCTTGCTTCTCAAAGCCAACAACGTTCTCCAGCAAGATCAATTTCGGCAACGCCTCGTCGTCCATGTCGCATAACAACTGACACAGATGCAGGAACGACTGCGATCGCGCATCCTTGCTTTCCAAATGCTGATTGGCGTGCTGGCGCGTATGGGGTTGGCACGGGGGGCTCATGCACCATACGTCGGCGCCGTGAGACTCTAACTCCGACAGCGTCAGTCTTTCGATGGGCGTTTGACGCGGCCTCGCGTAATCGCCATTCTTGTCCCCCCGTCGTCGTCTGTCGTTATTTTTCTTTCTCCTCTTTGGCGAATCATCGATCGACGACGATGGCGACAGCGGCGACAGCGGAGGGGAGGAGGAACGATGATTGTGGTAAAACACGGAGTTGCTCAAGTCGCTATGATCGTACGCGGCGAGGAGCTGCGCACGCAGCTTCAATCCGACTTCGTCCGACTCTCCTTGGACGATGGATCGGCATGCGCGCTCGAGCGCGTAGCCCCAGCCACCTATGCCGGAGTAGAACTCGAGATAGGTCAGGGCGATCCTCATTGCTATCTTCAATCCAGCAAGTCCATATCTACAGTGGGTGCAGTTGGGAGAAGAGGACCCACCGACCAGCGGGTACGATAGGGGGAGGAAAGGGATGCTGGGATGGCGGGAAGCCACTTTTTTGTTAGTATCTACCTACCTACCGTATCGGGGTTTAAGAAACACTTCCCGCCAAATTTCTTTTGAATTCCTTTTTATCAAAA
>JALLOS010000800.1:0-10135 GCA_036939435.1 Stephanodiscus minutulus
GCGTTTTCTAAAAACGACCGCATCGCTTTCAAATTTAATTCCTCCTTGTTTTTATGATCTGACTAATTTAGTGAGTGTTTCTTATGCCCCAGCGTTTCTTATGCCCCGGCTTATGGTAGAGCTACCAAAAAGATACTTATTCGCTGTCGAATCAATCAAAATGTCACCCAGCAGAGTGCATCATCGTTTAGATCAGCCCCTTCTGGTCAGTTTGATATTATGACACTTCTGGTCGGAAACAGGGGCTAACGGACACCCCCTTTTACCACCATACAAAATGTGAACATAACTGGAGGTCACCAACCCAACGTGTTGTAGAAAGGTCTGTGGGGTGGGGGTGGTGGCCGGCGCGTCCGCATGGCTATCATCATGGAACGGACCAACGGTTGCATGATAGAGCGTGAAGTAGAAGTAGAGGTGCTAGATGGTGTACAGGTGATAATAAACACTACGCAACAATCAGTCATTTGCCATTTGAGAGGGTGTGACTGCAACGACAGGGGCCATTCCGAAAAAGGAGGGCAGGAGGAGGTGGGGTGCGGGGCAAGGTGACAAGGATATGGAGGAAAACGATGATCGGAAACAAAGAAAGAAACAAAACTGACAATGAAACCGCAAAGGACAACAACAACAAGGAGGCGAACATTAGAGGTAGTGGCTTCCCCGTGCCCTCACCCGACGGCAATAGCAAGGGCGGGATCGGTTCTGCAATAGGAGAAAGTTTGTTGATTGACTCCTAACATCTGGCATATGCGGAATCTACAACAAAGACAAAATATTGATTGAGGAGGAGGCTGAGGATGCATGTGTGTGGGGTCTCCCAGAGTCCCAGAGAAAATTATAGGTGATTTGTCATCGGAAACGACAAGGACAACAACGAGGATGACAACATCATACTTTTGAGGATCCAATGAGCTGACCTGAGGAGGTTTGACAACAAGTATAAAAAGAGGCTCCACTTGACAAATGCACCTCTATGTCCATGGCACAATTGCAAGAGACGCAATGTGCAAATATGGAGCGGCAGAAGTTATACCGGGTCTAGTCTGATCTGATAGCATCTCTTAAACTTATTTTTGTGGGATTAGGAACATGTTCTGTTAACGTTTAGACGTTGAGGTAGAATTGTTCATATCCCCCCGGTGCGGTTGCTCTGTCGGTTGACGGAAAAGAAAGACAAAATATTGTCCGCCTAGTATCGTAGAAAATAGGCGATTCATTGAGTAACATATGTTTTGACTCGCCAAATTCTGTTCTGAAGAAAAACATAATTGTCCTGAGAAGTTCATCTTCTGTAATTTTTTCCATGATGCTGATAACCCAAATCCTTTGAACTAACACCTCATGGACAAATATTGTGTCGCCATATTGATGAGACCAAAAACGATCTTATTATGGAGTATGGGTATGGGGATCTCATTGTCTTCTTTTTGGGAAATGAGGAGATAGGTAAGGAAATGTTGCAGGATGTGGTTGTGGACAATAACTCTTAGGATGTTTGTTGGATTGAAAGATACTTGGTTACAGAGAGAGAGATGGAGAATTAATAATTGTGATTGCTCAGGAGTCTGGTATTGGTCATAACCACCAATCACCAAGACAAAAAATTGTGTCAAGTTGAAATTTTTTTAATTTGGTCATATAGTGGAAAATAGATGCTAGATGAGAAATTTTAGAGTTTACATTTAGGAATGATAATGTAATAAAGAACAAACAGGTTGATAGTAACAAATTATCAATTACAAATAGTAATCACCAACCCCCAAACCCATAACGATAACCTGACGGTGACAATGCAAAGATTGATGGAGAGAATGTTGCGGTAAATCTTGCCACCCCCTTATTCTTGCAGGAACGGATACACAAGTACCACACTTGTGGTATGCCTCTGTGGGATCCCAAACAACCTCAAGCTTCAAAAAGGAACTTTGTACAGACATTTCCCAATTGGGAATAGACTTGGAGTATTTGGCCTTCAGCGATGCTATGACTACGAATGGCTTTCCTAGGCTTTACTCCCTATTGTATGAAGTGTTGATGCTGAAAGGATTGGCTCCAACTCTCTTTTATAAACCGGGGGAATGTACCGAACTTCAAGGAGAGCTGATTGAGCCCGGGACGATGATTATTGCCAAGTTGAGAACCTTTGGTGAAGAGGCCGCATTGGAGATACCCACAGGACTGGAAGGAGAGGGCCCAGAGCAATGTTGCCCCTTGTTATTGGCCCATCCTTCAGAATGGGACCTCTGGGAGAGGTGGTGGGCCGTTAGCAGTGAACCAATCCAACAAACATTGCCGATGCATGTCTTTCGGGCATGGAGTGTGTGTGTGTACTGGCGCTCAGTTGGCAAAGGTCGAAGTGATGACCGGATTATTCTGCATCCTGCAAAAGCAAAAGTGTGAGATATCACCCATTTGGAAGCATCCGCCAATATGTCTTGATAGCCGATTTACTGAGACGTTCAATTGTGAAATTCAGCTAATTGAAACCTAAGATTTGATGGAGTTGTGATGTAGAATGAATTGAAGTTCATTCCTTCTTCTTTGGGGGTACTCCTGTAAGACTCGTAATAGAAAATGCCAACCTGTTTCCTTTTACTGTGAGAGATAGGTAAAATATGAAGCAGCGGTGCATGCCGCATACAGTTGACGGTGATACCAATGAAAACCCAAGTGCATATTGCTTGTTATCGGTCTTAGTAATCAAAAAATCAAAGAATCGAATCAAAGCGGCAAGAGATGACCATATCCAGCAATCCGGCATCTGACTGTAATAACCAATCGCGACCCTCCCATCTTTTTTCCTTACCAGCCGCCGCCCCAGAATTTGCGTTCCATCACGTCCCCCGCCGCTTGTACCACCGAGTCCGCCCAAACTACCACGTCGATTGCGCCCACCCCCACCCCCTCCGCGTCATCTTTCGCACCACCCCGCACATCATCTTCGCCATCTCCCCCTCCTCCCGAAATCGGCAAGATTTTCAACTCCACGGCACCTTGCGTATCCTTGGGATAATAAATGTGATTGGACGTCCACCGTCCGCTGTTCAGACACTCCCGCGCCGTGTCGGCATCGGGACAGGCGGCCATCATCAGCGCGGTGGTCCCGTCGTTGGCTTTCGGTACGACCCCGCCGACGATGATTTCGCGCGCGAGATCGGGTTTGTTGGGTTGTCTTCGCCTGTCCTCCTCGCTCTCGCTTTCGGGAACGTCGTGGTGTTCGTCCAGGACTTTGAGGTAGGACAGCACGGCGGAAACGTCCTCGAAGCAGGCGATGTCCGCCCCCCGAAGGCGGGAGACGTGCTCTTTGGTCCACGTCGGTAAAATCGCGGAAGCGGCGGCGGGCACCTCGGCAATCGAGAATCGAATACCGGTCATCCTGCAGAATGGATGAACTTCGATCGCCGCGTGCAATCCCTCGCGGTGGCGCGTGCCTCCGACCGTTGATACGGAGGAGGTGATCAGCGCGACGTTGATTGTGCTGGCCCCGCCGCCCTCGTCGTCTGAGGAAGCATGCAGGGCCGGAGACAACGACGTTGAGCGGCGACGGCTCGGTGCGAAGGCGAGTGTTGATGATAATGCCGCGAGAACCAGCAGCAGCAACAGATCGGCGGAGCGGTTCATTTCCGGTAGTTAACTTTCCTCTTCCCTTCGGACCTCGCTCGCCTCACATTTCTCCGTCACAGTTCCCGCCTTTTTTGACCAACCAAAAAAAAAATCCACAACGTCCGCCGCCGGCCGCCGGTCCCTGTCCCTGGCATGGCCTGCATGCCTTCCATTCCTCATCGTCACCGAAGGGACAGTCTCGCAATAATATATCATGAGAGCCACACATCCTCTACCCCGCCTGCCCAACCTATACCTCGGGACGATGACCTTCTCGTGGAAGGGGCAGACTTCATCCCACGTCAACGGTAGGTGGAAGACCTCTGGAGGTCGTCGGTATCTTTTCTTCGCCGTCGTGTACTACATAGTGTCGCCGACCACGCACCGGATCTAAGGTTTTCCGAATAAAATTGTTATCCTCGTTCGGCCAACTGTTGGGAGATCGCACCAACCCACCCACCCACCCACCCAAACCCCCAATCCCACCCCCCCTCCTTTCATTCGCCGCCGCGAATACTTCGCAGATTCCGTCGCATCGCAGATGTTGGCGAACTTCGTCGACTTTCACGATTCGGGCGCCCCCCCCGCACGCATCGATACTGCGCGAATTGTGAGTAGTAACGCACACATTTATTTTGGTCTGCATAATATTGTGTGCGATGCCCTTGGGATCACCGCATCGCAAAATTTCCGCGGTGAGGGTAATGAGAAAGAAGAGTTGGAATGTGGGGATCTACTCGAATGAACTACGGACGTCGGGATGAAAGAAAGCAATGGTTACCACACAGGGGAAGATTATCTCTCACAATTGCATGGCTGGATAATGTTTCAGAGGGCGCATTAGGGCTAAGTGCGATGAAGGAAAGGGGCGCATCCATGTCCTGTGTTGCCGAAGAAGTGGCTCGAGAAATGAATGTTGATATTGATTATTGATAGGTTCGAACCCCCCTCTAGAGAGTATATATCTTGCGGCAAATCTAACGCGCTGTAAGTACACACTGCCTTACTCACGGATTGTGCGCACACAGTACGCGGGCGGTGATTCGGAGCGTATGCTCGGATTGGCGATCGCGAATTTGGATGGGGGTTCGTCGTCGATTACCGTGGGGACGAAGGCGCATCCGTCCCAACCCGGCGGACTCTCGCCCGGGGGGATTCGCTCTCAGCTGCGATCGTCCATGGACGCTATGAATGTCGACTCCGTGCACGAATTCTACCTCCACCAGCCGGACGTGGACCGGCCGTTGTTGGACTCGTTGATCGCACTGAACGAGTTGATGGAGGCGGGGAAGATATCCGCGATCGGCATGAGCAACTACCACGCCTCCGAGGTTGAGCGCGCCTTCGCGTTGTGCGCCGATCATGGCCTCGCCAGACCAAGCGTCTACCAGGGGTTGTACAACCCTTTGAATCGGTGCGTGGAGGACGAATTGTTGCCCGTGTTGAGAAAGAACAATTGCAGCTTCGTGGCGTACAACCCATTGGCGGCGGGTCTGCTCACGGGCAAGCACTCGGCGTCTGGAGAGGTGAAGGAGGGCAGGTTCAAGAATAACCCCAATTACATGCCCAGATTTTACACCCCGGCCAACTTCGAAGCATTGGAGATGATTCGGTCGGCGTGCAAGGATGCGGACATATCGATGGTAGATGCTTCGTATCGCTGGTTGATGCACCATTCCGCTCTGGGTGATGGCGATGGAATATTGATCGGTGCGAGTTCGATGAAGCAGTTAGAGCAGCAGCGCAAAATTCTCCTCTAACTGCTTCATCGAACTCGCACCGATCAANCGGACGATGAAGCGTCCGGGCCATTCCCGTATTGGAGATCGTACTCTTCGGATATGCCGGCAAGGGAAGAACTCGATCAAGGTGCTTCTTATAATGCCCTCAAGGCGAAGTGAGGGTGATCGTTCGCATCTCGCAGTTTGAGATAACGACGAATAATGTTTATAAGATTCGAGTCTACTTATTTTCCTTCATCCTTTTCACATCTGCGGAGCTTTGATTGCGAAGACGCCCCGTTGGTTGTTGCTTTTTTCATCTAGACATCGGCTAGCTCCACTCAGCTATGATCTTCTCCCCTCCGTTCATATAGAAATGACGCGTTGGTCTCAAATCGATTGATGATCTCAAGATTGAAATGAAGCCCACCTCTTACATGATGACATTCAACCCATCAAGCATCATGCCCGTGCTAAGACTAAAGTATTCCTAGTAGCCTGGCCAAAGCGGACAGCAATGAGGAAGACATCGAAGATACCTCAGAGGATGAATAGTTTTTTGGGAGCTAAGGTGAGGAGCAGTGGCCTTGCCTCATAATTTCGATGCAGTGCTTCCCCCGGATCCTCTCCTTGGGTGAATCGCAATCATCGACCACGATCGACAGCGACGACTTCGTAAAAAATAAATCAAGCACCCGGGATTTTTCCCCAGTAACGAGAAGACAAGCAATTCTCTTCTCTCTTATTCTTTGAGATACCGCACATATGATCGGATGGATGCTTGTGAGTAGACCGATCTGATCATTGACAATCTCTGCAACTGTATCGTACTGCGAGATCTTGCAGCACCCTCGCAGCATTAGGGACCGGCGTTTTTTATCATGCTCGCAATTATGACAAATTGACTGAGAATTCTTCGCGTTTGAATATAGCCTTCAAACAGCCGCAAGATATTCGCTTCAAGTAGAAACGAATGACATCTCTTTCTCCGCCACAGATAACCTACCTGGCTGTTGCTGCTGATCTGTAGGATGCTGCACCTATGCGCGCTCAGGTTCTCGCTAAGAAACACATCAGGAAGAATAGTTAAAACAATGGGCTTAAATAGTTATAGTAGATATCTTGGTGTTTTGTCACATCAACATACCCAGATAATGTGTTCGTGTCTCCGTGATGGGCTGGTCCCCTTTCGGCAAAACAAGGTGCAATCAACTTAGATCGGTGTATGATCAAGCGGACCCTACGGAAACAAGTGGTAAGTTCTCATCTGACCAAGGATGAACGGGCCCAATTCAATCCTCTCGATAGGGCTTTCTCGGTCAATCTTACTCCCAGCAGTGACCCGAACTCGCGCAACTGCGGAGAATACTCACGGATGACCGGAATCAGTTTTCGCAAGCGCTGACTGTTTCGTTGCAGCCCATCTCCAGTGGGAGATAGGGCTGCGTCGAAATCTCCAACCAAGAATTGAGACAGCTTCCTCATCTGTTGCACATTCTGTAATGCAGGGGAATTGTGAGAAATTGCATGTAACTTACTCCAAGTGAGCTACCGCTCAATTGAGAAATTTCAACGACTCACCCGCTTGTCCGAGGTGCTCAACGCCGGATTCATGGCCCGAAAGAACGATGGCATCGGCAGATTGTTAAGCCCCAGCGACTTCAGTAGCTCCTGACTTGCTTCCCTTCCTGACGCATCAACGAAGCTCACTGCTTCCTCTGTAATGAACGCGCGAAAGACATTCCCCTCTGGCGAGAAGAAGAACCGCAAAGCTTCTCGAACGGTACGCTGATCTCGCTCAGACTGTCCTTCTTCTTTGACACCCAAAGTCGACGAGTATCCGCCGACAGTTCCCAGTCCGTCTGCCGCGCTGGTATCACGCGACGCTAGTGAAATCTGACCCTTATTCTTTGGCTGGGGGCTGGATTCTCCCGGAAGAGATTTGGTGCCGGCGAAGTCGCCAGCTACGCCGAGATTCACCGACCCCCGAACTCCATCAACCTTGAACGCTGATCCGTCACCCTCGTCCTTAACTGCTGTAAATTTCTCAAGCGCTTGCAACAAATCGATCAGCTTTTCTGCATCAAAAGATCCTTCATTTCCGTAGACCATGTACCGAAGCGCCGCCTTCAACCTCGGACTATCATCTGTCATAAGCCTTCGAGCAATGTACGGGTAGGCCTCGTCAATTATCGCAAATTCAGGATTACCTACGAGGGCTATTCCCTCCAACACTCCAATCGCGCGAATGACTAAGGCAAAGTACGGGGGGATCCTGAAGGGATAATCGAAAGTAATTTCTGCCAAATCAGCCGCCAAATCTTGAAAGTTAATGCTCTTAGCTCCTCCTCCGGCCAACGCCGCATCGAATACTTTAGTCAAGGCTGGAACTATAGGTCGTGTGTCAGTGCCCTCAGGGATAAAGTCCAAGTTGATGAAATCTTGTCCAATTTCGGTGTAATCTCGATTGAGCAAGTGGGCAATGGCTATGCAGTACCAATGGTTTTGGGTTAGTTGACTATCCTTCTTCCCACCACCTGCCCACAAAATGCAACACAACAACAACTCACCTTCGATCATTCCGTACTTTTGATTGTCCGTGACCTCCGTCATCAACCCAAAGTCTAAGATTGCAAGTTTCCCGTCATTCGTTCTCATCATATTTCCTGGAAGCGGCAACAAGTAACAATGTCAGAGTCCACGCTACAAGGCATCGACTGATTCAGAATGAAATACGAGAAATACTTGCCTGGGTGCGGATCGGCTAGGAAAGGGGGTTCGAGAGGCCGGTGAGGTGATGTTCTCGTAAGCGGGCGGACACGTAGTCAAATATTACACGCACATATGCACCCCGAGGCGAGCAAACTCACCGTGGAAGAAGCCAAAATCGAGCAATTGCGTCAGGTAGGTAATCACACCCAAGTTCACGAGGGCACCGACGTCGTCGGCCGTGCTCTGGCTAAGCTTCTCCCCGTCGATCCACTCTGCGACGTGCACGCGCCGGGAGGTGTAGTCGGGATAGTTCCGCGGGATCACCACGTCCGGCAATACCTTCATCTGCTCCTTCATCTTCTCGCCGTTGAGACATTCGAGGTTGTAATCCAACTCCTGGTAGAATCGGAAGGCGAACTCGTCCAGTAGGGCCACGGCGTCGAGGCGGTCCGAGAGCGCGGGGAACGTTCGAAGGAAGAGGCCCAGCTGACGCGCGAGGTACAGATCGAGCGAGACCGTCTCCAGGACTTTGGGCCTCTGGACCTTGACCGCCACCATATCCCCAGTAGATCGGAGAGTGGCTCGATACTGATGACATGAAAACCGAATGAAGCAAAAACAAAGAGAAGGCGCGGGGCATTACAAAAATGGGCCGAATGAAATATATTTTTTCAAGGATCACCACCAACACCATCAAGAACGTACGACTTGCCCGAGGCTCGCCGCGGCCACCGGCTCGGGAGTTATGAAGCTGAAAACTTCGTCGACGGGCCTACCCAGTTCCCTCTCCATCGTCGCGTAGGCAATCTTCGAATCGAAACTAGGGACCTTATCGCAAAGCTTCTGCAGTTCCACCATGCTCCTCGGACTAAGGATGTCCGGCCGGATGGAGAGCGCCTGTTGATGTTGTCGACGAGAGAATATTGAGAGAGGACGATGCACACACGAGGAGGGAGTGGTTAAAATGGCAATCCATCGGGCGCATAGCAGACCCAAAAGGAGAGTACAATCGACGTATAACCCAACGATATCTCTCACCTGCCCCAGTTTGATGAAGAAGGGTCCGAGACTCGTGATGGTATCCCTCAGCTCCCCCGCCCGTTTCACCTCCCAATCGGGATCCGTCTTCAACCTCCCCGTGAAAGAATCGACCGCGAAATTGAACAGCACCCCCCCCCCCGTGGTCAATACCTGCACGACGCGTGCGACGGCGAGCTGCGGACGTTTCGCGAAGAATTTCTGGAGCGCGATCGGATCGTACTCGTACGGGAGGCCGCTCGCGGCGTCGCCGACGCCGTCGACGTCGTCGAACTCGATCAGTTTCATCTCCAACCCCCGCACCTGCTCGTCGTCGTCGTTGATGTTCCTGCCCCTCAACGCCTGCATGATCAAGTTCGCATCCTCGTTCTCGGATGCGATTTGCGTTCGCATCTCGGCCATCTGTCTCGAGAGCTCGGATACCGCGGCCGGAGGACGACGCTCCCTCGTCGAGAAGAGGGCGGTATCGTCGCGACGACGGTCGACTTCCTTCGGCAACAACAGCCGATTGTTGATTTCGATCGGCGCACGGAAGGCGGAGGCGAACGTCGCCGACGTGACGACGACGACGACGACGACGACGACGATCCCGATCGTCGCTTGGGGATGATGAATTCTCATGGCTCCAATGTTCTTCTGGGGGTCTCACAAATCAATATAACTTTTTGTATGCTCCTGATCCCTACTACTACTTTACTCTACAACCGACGATGAGGTTTTGGTGCAATGGTGTTGCGCGGTGGTGTTATTTCGGGGGTCTGTTAATAGAGTTGGTTGTTATTGCGCCTTGGCATCATCGTCATCGTGCTCTTCTTCATATTAATATGTTTTCCTGCTTTGGCCACGCCACGCACGTCGTGTTCTCACAACAATGTTGTAAGAATCGATCTGTTACAGCTAATTTACGAAACCGGTAGTTTGGAAACTCCCGGCTGCATACAAACTACGTGGCTGAAAAATCGTGTGAAATGCATACGAACTGAAGTGGTCCAACTTTTTTCATACTAATTCCTACGCATGTACAGAAAAACAGCGGAATCTGGTTACAAACGTCACCT
>JALLOS010000801.1:0-10122 GCA_036939435.1 Stephanodiscus minutulus
CGTCACCGTCACCGTCACCGTCACCGTCACCGTCACCGTCACCGTCACCGTCACCATCACCGTCACCGTCACCGAGCAGCGTAGCTGTTGCTAAGGCTAAGGGGCGACTGCTGACGATGGCGTCGTCCCCTCGTCCGTTGATCATCGCCTCTCTTCTCCATCTCGACACCTGGTGCGGTACCATAGTACACCGTCTCAGTGGTTGCCGCAGCGCCCGCCCGCCACCGTCCACGGTCGTCGGCCGTACTTATCGGATGCTGCCTTTCCGGGATCTCCATGTTCCCTTGGTTACGTTTTCACTCGTCTTCTCCGTCGAAATTTGCCATTCCCGCCGTTGCTTTCGGTCACCGCCCTGCCCCCCCCTCTCGCTCTCGCCGCCGTCGTCATCGTCTAGTTGATTGTCGGATTTTTCCGTGTCGCGTGGCCGTGCTGCAGCCGGTCACGGTCGGGTCTCGTCACGTCTTCGGGCCCGGCAAGCGACCGTGAGGCCCACATTGCTCCCGACACCCCGCCGACCACGGCCCCGCCGACCACGGCCCCGCCGACCACGGCCCCGCCGACGAGCGATCTGATGCCAAGTGCCAAGAGGTCCAAGGACGCCGCCGCCAACAACCACGAGGCACACATCACGCCCGACGGCCCCGTCGACCACGGCCCCACCGACCACGACCCCGCTGTGACGAGTGATCTGACGCCGAGTCCGAGGACACCATCACCACCATCACCGACGACCTCGATCATTGGTTAGTTGTGGTTGTGGTTGCAATACAACTTCAATGAGGGCAGATCTGCCCTGCTCAGTTGTGAGTGCAGAACTCATGATGGGGGCAGATCTGCCCTCATCATCTTTGTACAGTACTGTGGAACACAATATGGAAATTGAGTCAATAAGGGCTCATAATTGGGGAAGATTCAGGGCAGAAAAAAAGGATTCCAACAAAGATCTCACTAGCTACATCGCCAAAATTAATCGTGCTAAAGGCCGCCCAAGGTTAGCGATAGGTTGCGTGGTGAAATCGGCCCTTGCTCAGCCCATCCCGGCAGTCACTCACGTCAGTAGGTACCATACTTACTCTTTCCCCAACATGGAACATTGGGACCCGATGGTGAGGGGTAGTAAGGGGGGCGATGATCCTCCGTCGCGGCGGGGCATCGGGAGTGCATTCGCCGATTCGGCGGCGCCGTTGTTGCATCCTCCTCCCTCGATTGCTAATTTTTTCCACCACAACGACGACGACGATGGTGGCGACCACCGCGGCAAGAACAACGGTGGTATCAACGTGGATAACATCTTCGCGAGCATGACCGAGGACGACGAAGAATGTGCTCCCGGCGGAAACAACGCGAATAATTGCAGCAACATCGTCGGGAATACTATTTTTCACAATTTCGCAAGCATGAGCAACGAGAATGGCTCCACGCTCACGCGCCATGATGATGATCGGTTCAATCACCTTCGACAACGTGCGATTGCATCTCCTTTTTCGTCCGTCGCGCCCGGTATTCCAATAAGAAAATACAGCGATTATACCAACTATTATTCTTCTTCTCGGGACGTGTCCGTAATACCGGCAACGTCGACGACGACGCAGGTTAATAATTATTACGTTGGCTCGAATGCCAATCATGGAGATGGCGACGACAACGGGGGCCGAATGCCATTTTGCAGGTCGGAAAGTAACGACGTTCTTTCCAAATCTGTGGGCACCACCTCGTTACGATTGGCGAGTAGGGTTATGACCGAAGGGTACGAACACAACATGTGCGTGTTTGCGTTTTTAATTCTCAATCCCCTCACGTCACACAACCAATTTCATTCGTGGCATTCACGCAGCGAGCCGGATCCCACCCCCACCATACGACACGCGGGCTACCTCCTAAAGCGGTCAAATGTGCCGTACATGCCGTACGTCGTGCCCGGGGATGAATACTCGTGGGGTGGTATTGCTCCGTTGCCAGATTTAAGTAGTGATCTCAGTCGGGAGAAGGAATATGGCAATACTCATTTCAATGGATTTGAGTCTAGCGGTGTCTCGAATATGTTATCCCCCGAGAGGGTCTTCGAAAATCCTGCTTCGTCAATGGCCAAAGTTGATTCGACATCCGTTACCGGAATTTCTTCCGAGGAATGCATCACCTCTATTGACGAGGAGAAATGCTTCTGCTCACCAATCGCGAAATACTTCAAACAAATGTTCGACAATAAACGCCCAATGGATGCCCTCATTGCAGGCAAAGGAACCAACGGTAATAAAAATCACGAAAGCATGTCCGTGCCACGAGGGATGACCCCTCCTGTCTCTCCAGCCATCAACCAGTACAAAATGCCTTTGAAATCGCCGGCGCGGAGCGACCCGGTGCCCATCTCACCGGCCGGAGATCATAGAGCAACGCTCATTCCCAGGCCACGATCATTCTCTACCATAACATCGCCCTTCGTGGCCACAGGCGAAGGCACGAATACGCAGCCACGCAAGGAGTATCCGCTGCCGCCGCCCGATTATATCGACCCTAAGGATGGACACATATGGCGCTCCAAATATTGCATATTAGAGGAAGGCATACTATACTTTTACCGTACCGCAGAAGAGGGCGAGTCGGACGAGGCGAGAACGGAACGATACGAACATAGGCTGTATAGCGAAGAGTTGGAGGATATAGTTTTGGGGGAAGAATTGGTGATTTCATCTTCGAGACAATCATTCACGGGGCAAAAGCGATGGAGCATGCTATCCACGGAAGATAGAAAGAGCAGTCACGACATTTATGACCTCTCGAAATCGCCCATGCCGCAGAGGAAGTCGGATTTATTAGGCTTTCACGGTTCGCCGTTTCACAGACAGGGAAGCAGCGTCCTCATTGGGCAAAGTGACGGCGCAGCGGGTGACGATGAAGGGAGTTTTCGACGCGCTATTCACCATACTAACTCAGTCGGTACATTCAACAATGATGCCGACATTTTATGGGAAAAGAGAGTGGCTTTGGATTGTGTTGGTGCGGTCAGGAGTTCGGAGCAGGAGCATGGCATCCATGCCTTTGAATTATTAGCGTATGGCTGTGGTGGACCGGATGATGACACGGCAAGCACGTTCCGAGGGGGGGGGCGAAAAGACGAAATAATCGATCGATTAATATTACGTGCGAGCAGCTCGGACGATAGGAACGCATGGATGTTTCAATTTCACAGATCGCTCACGTCGTTCGTGATGCAGCGATTTGTCATTAAGTCCGCTGCCGCCGTCCGCGGAAACCGTCTCGGGGGAATGAGGCCCGATTCTCCCAATAATCGTGGCAGTCAACAGCGTCTTCGTCTCCCAAGTGACGGTGCTGCTGGCAAGGGAGGATTCATAGGTTCGCCTTTCGTTGCCAAATCGTCCTTTATGATGAGTCCGTCTGGGAACAACTCATTTGGCGGGACCAGCTTTTCGCCACACGTTGTTGGATCGCTCTCTCACGGACACGGCAGGAATGCCTTGTATCGTCGAAAAGTCCGCGATGGTAAAAACGTATACGGCGATGCTTCCGTTGCTTCTGTGGTATCGCCGCTGCAAACACCGGCAGGGACTCCTCGTGGAGGATCTTCTCCCGTTGAATCGATGCCCAGTATGATCATGATACAATCGGATTCTGCAAGATTGCAGAATAAGGTCGAGCTGCCAAGTCTGAAAGGCTTGAGGGAGGGGGGGAAGAAGAAAGATGGTCGTATGTCACCTGCGACTCCGTCTGCTTCTGCAGCCCCTCAAAAGTATGTGCCGCCGCACATGAGGAAGAAATTAGCATCCTCAAGCGGGGGCGATGAAGCTTCTTCCACAACGAAGAAACTGAAAGATAATCAACTGCCCTCGACGGACGAGGCGACGGAGCAAACTGAGATGGGCAACGCGTCACCTACCACTCCCGTAGTCTCCTCAGGATCGTTGGGAGGATCTCTCTCTGATTCTCCATTATCTTCGTCTAGCTTGCTGAGTGGACAGGTGGACGACTCAGAGGACTTCGCTGCAGCATCCATAAGACTTGGAGGGTGTGCAGACCCGAAAGTCGTCGTTGGTTCTATTATCGATCATCAATATATAGACCGGAAAGCTTCCGTAGTTGGTAATGCACGGCTCGAGGCCTATGGTGGCACAGGTGGTGGCAATTTCAGGCGTATACGTCACTACCGAGCAGAAGACGAATCGACACCGCTTGATGATTTAGGTGTGAATATGTTGGAATCAAAAACTGTTGCCCTGAAATGGGAAGTGGGCGCCTCGTCCGAATGCGGCGTACGGAATTCGAACGAGGATTCGTTCATCGTAATAAACAATCTGGATAATCTCATGAAGTCTCAGGGATTAGTATCATTTAGTCAACAGGACTTAGGGCAGACGAAGCAGCAGGGGATGTATGCCATTTTTGATGGGCATGTGGGAAATCAGGCGGCAAGGTGAGTGTTTACCTTTTAACAAATAATTCTGCTCCCGTCCCAATCAAATATGCCGACTTTGTTCTTTAGATTTTCCGCCGAGAAATTCCCGGACATACTAATGGAAGAACAAAGTGTATTAGCGAGTAGAGATTCGGCATGTCTAAGTTCTATCGAAGAAAGGGCAGACTCGGTCTTGCTCGAGGCATTTGATCGACTAGATCGAGAATTCTGCTGTCTGTGCACCAAGGATGGGAGAGATTGGGACTGCGGTTCAACTGCTTTGGTTGCTCTTATTGTCGATGATGTCGTGTCATTGGCCAATCTAGGCGATTGTCGTGGCGTGGTGTGTCGTCAAATATCAGAGGGTATTCGTGACGCAGAAATGGACGGCTGGGAAGCACTTGACCAGCATGATCACGTAGAAGATCCTTTATGGGATAGGTCGAATGGAGGGGGTAAAGCATGTGACTCATACAGTGACACGTGGATTTGGAAAGAGATGACTTCAACGCACAGCCCGTTGTTTGATGAAGAGCGTGATCGTATCGAAGAGGCGAACGGTTGGATAATCCAAGAGACTGAAATACCCATCGGCCAGCTTCATCGTATGGACATCTTCGATAAAGATGTCGTCGAGATAGTAAAACGTTGCTTTGCGGACCGTATGAAGCAGCACAGATCCGACCCAGTGAGGCAGATTCAAATAGCTCGAACGTGTGGTGATTTGGCCGTGAGCCGAGCCATTGGCGACAGAGACTTCAAGGCGGCCTACAATATGCCACCGAGTGATGATGCACTTGGGAGATCTTGGGAGGGCCCACTCGTGTTCATCTATCCCGAAGGACATTCTGGAAGATTCAAGGGCGACATCGTCAGCAGTGTTCCGGATATACAATTTTTCAAGGTTGGTCGAGAACCCACTATTTTGATCCTTGCTTGTGATGGCCTTTGGGATGTGATGGACGGTGATGATGCCGTTAGAATTGTCAGAGACTTACTGCTCGACAAAAAACTAAGCGCCAAAGATGGAGCAGCCCGCCTAACGGAGCTCGCACAACATTTGGGTTCATCTGACAATGTCACTGTTATATTGATCCGATTTTACTGGGAAGAATAAACGCACACACTTGCGAAATTACGCAACCAATATTTACGCTAGCTTTTCATTCCAACGATGGAAGATTCATTGGTATGTGCTGCATCCACGCGATACCCCTCAAAGGTGTTGCAGTTTTTGATATCAGTGCAGGGACATCACAAAGCTTGTGCTCCCCCATCTGCAACACGGAACTCCAATTACAAGTTGCTAGACATTCTCCACAACTGTGAGTATTCAATGGTTTCGTGGTCGATTGGGGTGCAAGAGGTTTCTGTTTATCATGCTAGGGTAATCCTACGTCCATGGGCTAGTGCGGATGAAGCACTGTATCTCTCGCAAGGATTACGGTGGCGCGTACGACTCTATGTCGTCAAAGCACCCCCTGGGAGGGACACGAACTACGCGTGGCGGGGGGGGCATAGTCGTCATGGGCGCAAACGGGGCGGTGGACCATCCGAAGGTGAGACATGGAGGAGAACATTGCTGAGTACACGGGTCGATTTGTGGATCTGATTGTCACAGCCCAACAGGGGTACTTACATCAATGAACCTTGCCAACTTCTTGTTGATGGATTCCAACTTTATTGAGAGGCAGAGGAGAGTAAATGAGGACAAGAAAGTTACTCTTTGAATTAAACACATAAAGAGAAGATTTCCAATCACAGAAAGTGCTAGGAAAGAGCAGCACGAATAAATATTTCGTCAGTGCATGATCAACTCTAATTTTTCAGATAGCAGATGCAAAAGAAGGTTGCAAAGGTTTGGGATTGCATAAGTACATTAAATGATGCATGTGGATGTATTTGCACACCACAAAAATGGTTCTGCTGTTGTCCAACTCTGTAGATGTGCATTCACAATGAGCATTTTGTGTGTGTGTGTTCATCCGGTGCTTGTGTGGTCCATTTTGATGTACCAAAAACCTTGCCACTTGAATGCCTACATAAAAAATACGGCCGATCAACGAGGCTGCTAATGGTATTCTTGTTGTTCCACGTGTACCTTGAGAGTATCTTAGGCATTTCCTCGTGGAATGCCACGTCACGGCACACGTCGCCTTTCCTTGGTCCTCTAGCGTAGAGACTAACTTCTAGTAGTCTCACTTTCACCATCAGCAATTCTACTGGCACTCGGCGTTCGGTATTTTGGTGGGTATTTTGGTCCCGTTCTAGTAGAAGTGGCAGGCCCCCTTTTTGATGGACCCTGCCCCATGTTGAGTAAAAAAGTCGGTCTAGCTCTCCTTTATGATGGATAGCCCAATTTTTCCATTGTACGATACTGACCAATTTTCTCTGGTATCAGTATGGCATGGTAAATACAATACTGACCCATATGGTACCTATTAAAATGACAATTTGGTGTCACACACTAAAATTTCCAAATTTAGCTGTTTTTTAGGAACCTCAGCTGTGATTTCGTTAGAAAATATACAGATAGGCAGATATGCATTTGAACCCGTAGGAATATTTTTTCAGACAATGTCATATGGTTCTTTCTTGATTTTTTGGTGATTTCGTTGGTGCCCTTGAATCTTCGTTTGCGCAGATTCAACACAGATACGCAGATAGGTTGTCCCGCCTTCTCGCCATTGATTTGTGCCTCCTCACTAAAATAGTCTTTCTGTTAAGTAGAATGTCCACTAAAATAGACTTTTGCGGAGCAACAGGTCATGACCATGGCGGCTGGTAAGTGGCAGCAGCCGCGGAAACAGAGACTACACCAATGGCAGAAGCAGCGGCCGTCGGGCGGTGGAGACACTGGCAGTGGCAACAGAGGAAACATTGGGACAACAATGACTGCGACGACCGGCGATGAAGACTACGACGCAGGCCGGGCATCGTGTTGTTGTCGGCAACGGTGACTGGTACGACGACGACGATCACAACGACAACGACAGCAACTGTTACGACGACGAAGATCATGAGACGACAACCGTCGGAAGGGGGGTGGCAGTGGCAGTGTTGAAAATAGAGCCGTCGGTGGCGGCGGCGGCGGCAACAGTGGGGGCAGACAACAATCAACAAAGAGCAGCGAAAACGGCGGTGGCAGGGACAGCGGTAAGAGGCACCTGGCAAGAGGAGAGAAGCGGCGGTGGCGGTGGCGGTGGCGGTGGCGGTGGCGGTGGCAGTGGCGGTGGCGGTGGCGGTGGCGGTGGCGGTGGCGGTGGTGGGGGCAGGCGCGGCGGCAGACGCAGCGGCAGACACGGAGGCAGTGGCAAAGCCGGAAGCAGACAAAAATTTACAAAGAGCAGCTAAAATGGCGGTGGCAGCAATAGCGGTGGGCAAGAGGCGCCAGCCAAGAGGAGAGAAGTGGTGGCAGCGGCGGGGGCGGCAACAGCTTGTGGGGGCAGGGACGGGGGCAGCAGTGGTGATAGCGGCGTCGGAAGCAAGGTTTCTCTCACTATCGGAAAGTGAAAATATGCACGCCTTTTTTTTTAGGGGTGAGGGTTCCACATACACGAATTGGCAACAATTTGGAGCAATTCAAAGCGACGCTTCTAGCAATTGTCCAAACATTTGATCCCAATGTTTGGCGTCCAAACAGAGTCCTATCTTTGCCGCATTTAGATTTATCCGCTTGCGCAGAAAAAATGGTCATTTTTTATGTGTATCTCTTTATCGGGGAGACAAGTTATTGATATTGCGACTATTCGTGTCTCTGAAATTTCTGTTTACTGAAAAAAATGTTTAAGAGTTCCAACATTGTGTAAGCATCTATGTACGATACATTTCGTGATAGCATTAAAATTTCCAATATTGGCCTAACAAATCACATGACGTCACATTATAAACTCCAACAAATCACAGCTCGTCACATCGAGATATAGTTTTCACTTTAGTAGAAAGTAACATAGGTATTGTTAGGTGATTCGTAATTTCAAAAAAGGGCTTGAGTTTTCAAATCACATTGTAACTCCGTAGAAATCACAATCTCAACGCCTTCGTGTGGATAGATATTTCATTCACAAGACTCTGTCCGTGACACTCCAACTCTATGACCATTTGAAAGCTGAGACTCTCAGCTTTCTGCATGTGTTATTACTTTTTGGTATCATACTGGTGAGTTTGTAAACTAAAATACATTAAATCCGCAGGTAAAGTACTACATTTTATTTTTCAATAGGTGATGGAGACACTGGTAGTGCCGTCAGAGAAAATATTGGGACAACAATGACTGTGAGGACCGGCAACGAAGACTATGAAGCGGTCCGGGCATCGCCTCGTTGTCGGCAACGGCAACTGGTACGAAGACGACAACCCTGATGACGATGACGGCAAGTGTTACAACACAGTGTTGAAAATAGAGCCATTGGTGGGGGCGTCGGCGGCAACGGCGGGGGCAGACAACAATCAACAAAGAGCAGCAAAAACGGTGGGGGTGGTGATAGTGGTAAGAGGCGCCAGGCAAGAGGAGAGAAGCGGCAGTGGCTGCGGCAGTGGTGGCGGTGGCGGCGGCACTGGCGGTGACGGTGGCAGCGGCGGTGGTGGCGGCGGCGGCGGTAGCGGTGGCTGCATGAAAATTTCTGATTTGGCCTAACAAATCACATGACATCACGATATAAAATCCAACAAATCACAGCTCGTCACATCGTGATATAGTTTTCAGTTCCGTAGAAAGGAGATTCGTAATTTCGAAAAAGGGCTTGAGATTTTAAATCACATTATAATTCCGTAGAAATCACAATCTCAACGCCTTCGTGCGGATGGATATTTCATTCACAAGACTCTGTCCGCGACCCTTCAACCCTATGACCATTTGAATGCTGAGACTCTCAGCTTTCTGCATGTGTTATTACTTTTTGGTATCATACTAGTGAGTTCGTTAACTAAAATACATTAATCTGCAGGTACGGTACTAAATTTTTAAATAGTTGCAGAATCGACTATTCACCAATAAAGAGATCTGCGTAAGTTCACACGAAATCACAATTTTACAGAACAGATACACAGATAAGAAAATAAATCAACGGGGATATCTTTGTGTTTCCTTCGTGTGGAAAGAAAGCACAGGAAATTTAGTGAAAAGACACAGGATTAATGACATCATGAAATACGTAAATATCTATATTCAATGCACCAAGCAAACTGTGTTTGTTGATTCGAGCATGTTTCCAAAGTGTGCTGTTTTGTCCTTTGTAGTGTGGGAATTTAGACCTGCTGAAATGTTGGCTAAATCAGAAATGTTGGCTAAATCATGAGATTAGATTTAGATCATGAAATATTGAAATTGTACGTAGGAACTCATACCCGAATCATGAAATATGACCCAAATCTTGAAATAAGATCGGTTCAGGAAAAGCAAAAACTCTCAAGTTTGCATAGCACTATCATGGTTGTTGCGTGCTCGGCGCGCAAGATTTTTTCTCATTTTATTTTTGCGAGCTAGAACATCATCATCTCCACTCTCGTGCATGCGCCACGTGTAAATACTTTACTCAACACTGAAATACCTTGTGAATCATGTAAGTAGGTTTATTACTTGGCTCTCAAAAACCTCTTGGGGAATTTAAAAACAAAAATTTCTCCTTGCTGACTAAATACTGTACCATAGACCGGGGGATAAGAGACAGCTAAAGGCCCAGGATGTGACAGCTAAATTGGTCAGATCCGATATT
>JALLOS010000802.1:0-10121 GCA_036939435.1 Stephanodiscus minutulus
GAATCTTGGAAAAAGATACCGACAGAAGTGATTCACTGTCTCAGCAAAGTTTGTCTCCTCTCCCGTCCACTTCAACTCCTCTCGCACCTTCGTTTTGTTCATTCTCGTGGTTACCTTTGCTTTTGATAGCTTTAAATCCAACAACCTGATCATCTTGTCCTTCTCTTCAATCTTATTCAACAAATCCTTGATGGAGTGCTTTTTCTTAGTTTCTTTTTGTGTTGAATCATCACTCGAGGAGGAGAAGTCATCACTCCTATAATCCGGTGACGTCTTCCCCTTTGCAGCACTTGCACCGGTACTTGACTTCTTCCGTTTTGCCACATTAGCCCCCCTTGAAACTCTGACTGACGTTGTCGTTGTCCCACCACTCATTTGACCAACTGTACTCCCCCTCGACTTCTTCCTCGGTTGAACACTCGCGACACTATCGCTATCATCATCAGACAACGACGACAACTCACTTTCTTTCGCCGCCGCCCGATTGTTCACACCACCTCCCGACTTCTTTGCTCCTTTCACCCCCTTTTGTTCGTTCGATTCTCTGGCCAAGTATTTTTGCATTCGCCCGGCTGATTTCCTCGGACTCGTCCTCCTTACATCGCCGTTTGGGCTCAATGAACTCATAGAAAGTTTTTTTTATGCAACATATTGTAACTGACATCCAATTTTTATCTGTTTTCACATGTTAGAAGCACTATTTGTCTGTTTAAATCGTAAATTTTATCTTACAGCAACGATTAATTTTGTACAACAAACTAAATGTGAACGGCCATGTATTATGTACTATTTCCTATCTACTAAATTTGAATTTATTGAGAAAGATAGTGTGTCTCTTATACTAAAATTTAAGTTGAGGAAACGATACTACTTCTACGTTACATTAAAATTTTCTTTCCTGTTCTAAATTTATAAAATTTTGGCTAATTTTTCTGTGCATCAGAGCCGGGAGGGGGGCACCATGGCGGCCGTGTATGACGGGGGCCGCCATGGTTCATCGTGTTCATCGATCGATGCATGTTTTTGCGTGATTTGTATGACAAACACTTCCACCACATGGCAAAACCTGCAAAAATCATATCAATTCCTACAGCATATACCTTTACTGGAAGGCTGCCAACCCCCATTAACTGCATCCCACATCCATATTGGATGTACACAAAGTGTTTTAGCACCTTACAATGCTGTGGATAGGCATATGGGTGCATCCTTATGCTGTAATACATGTGCAGGTGGGGGTGAATTTTTGGAAAACTGGAGTATGGCCGAGCCTGTATGATATTGTGGTGTCATGGTTGAGGCTGCAAACCCCCATTGAATGCACCCCACATCCATATTGGATGTATATGAAGTGTTTTAGCACCTTGAGATGCTGTAGATGGGCATGTGGGTGCACTCTTACACTGTTATGCCTGTATGGGTGGGGGTGGATTTTAGGAAAATTGGGGCTTGGCTAAGTCCGAGTGATGTTGTAAGATCATGGTTGAGGCTCCAACCCCCGAGATACTGCACCCCCTAATCATGTCATATATATATACAGTGTTTTAGCTTTAGCACCTTGAGATGCTGTGGATTGACATATGGGTGCACCCTTACGCTGATATACCTCATGAGGTGAGGGGTGAAATTTTGGTATAGCTGAGCCTGAGTGATGTTGTACTAAGTTCGAGTCTCCAAACCCCTTAGACTGCATCTCATAACCATATCATATGTACAAAGTGTTGTAGCACATTGATATCCTGTGGATGGGCACATGGGTGCACCCTTACACTGTAATGCTACCTGTCAGGGCCAAAAACAGAAAATTAAGGAACGGCGAAGCTAATGGTATTGTGGTGTCATGGTTGAGGCTGTAAATTACCATTGAATGTATCCTTCAGCAGCTTTACATACCCAATACATGGGGTAATACCCAGTACATGACTGTGAAACTGATGCTAGGTGGAGTATGACGTTGGCGATATACAAGGATGGCGCATGCGCCAAGGCGTTGATCATGGTTATCACGACCTACTACCTTGTCAAGCTGTATCAATCAAAGATCAAAGGGGTACAATAATTACTTCAAGATATGCCAGCCGTGCGCAGCATTTAATCTCTTTTCAGAACAGTTGAGGGATAATAACGGACACGGTAGTAGGTAGTAGTGGTCGATTATTGGGGAGAGAGCCCTCTCTGCGGTCCTTGATTGCAATGCTGTTTTGCATCCCTCGCTTGTGGCGTATGAAGACTCCAGTTTGGTTAAACTCATCTAGGTAGTAGTGCTTTAATTTACCTAATTGCCTATGTTGTTCTACTCTATTCCAGCGGTGGCGGCTGGGGAATCATAATAACAATGACGGCAAAGGTCACGAACGGAGTAGGTACAACTGCTGCAACGATGCCGGGTGCACGAAAGCCAATCAATGCTGCAAGTTTGAGACAAAGACCAAACTCAAATTGGCATATGAGGAGGACTTGCATGCCGTATCTAACAAGGGATTGACATTGAGGATTAGGGCATACGACTAGGTGCACGGTAGGGGGGCCAAGCTGCTAAGATTGTGTGTAAATCCTTTCGGGGTACTGTCGATTGCCGTTTGGCCTTGTCTGATATAGGCCATCCACCGTCTGCCGTTCAGCGTCCAGCGTCTGCCGTCACCCCCCCCCCCTCTCAATTGGTTGGTTGTATTGTTGCCCGTTTGACTCCCTCCTTATCTCAGTCAGTGCCTCTGCACTTTATCCCAATCGCACCATTGCCCCCCACTCGATCGTTGGTTGTCCTGTTGCCCGTTTGCCTGCCTCCGCTTCTAGCCAGCGCCTCTGCCTCTCATTGCGCCCCTCCATTTGTTGTTGTTGCGTGGCATCGTTGGGCCCCTCCATTCATTGGTTGTCGCCTCTGACCTCCCTCCCTCTCCCATCTCACACGCCTCCGCCTCTCGGTGGCGCCGATTTTGCATTGATTGCAATTGCGTTGAGGGGGGGGGGGAGAGATCAGAAATTGGTGAGGAAAGATTTTGGGGTGCAGTCTGACCAGATCACCACCAAAAAGTTCAATCTTCAATCTCGCTGAAAATTTTGAAAAAAAACGGCGGGAGAGGACCCACTGGACCCCCTAATCAGGGTATGTCGGAGGTAGAACTTTGCGCTGAGGTTGTACACAGGGTCCTGTAGTGTACATTTTTTTTGGTAGATTAAAGTTATGCGCTTGCAAAGTTGTATTCCTGTGACTGGCTAAAACAAGTCATGGTGTTGTAGCCCCCCCCCCCCATCATTGGATGAGGGTGGGAGGACTGGTCATATGCCGTTGGGCCGTTGGATGCAGCAACCATGGCAACAACAGGACTGGGGACATTGGCATACCCTCGTACGCTGAGCAACGGCATCTGACGAAAGAGCCGGCGGCGTTAGAAGGACTGGCTGCATTGTACCCTCCTAGCATTGGATAATGTTGTTGGGAGGGAACTGCCTTGTTGGTGGCATTGGGTAAGCGAGGTCTGTTGCAGCAACCAGGGCGGCGGCAAAGTCGTTCGGAAGCTCGGCATGCCGTTTGATGTTGCGGGACGGCAGCCGCTGGTTGAGCTGACAGTGGGGTAGGAGTCAATGGATTACATTTCCTCATCAGAGTAGAGATGACGGCATCCATGTGCGTAAGGGGTGGAGGGGAGGGAGGAGGGAGACAACATTTTTGTCAGCGTTGTCAACATTGCTGACCAATGCCAAAGGCACAGACATCGGCTGCGGGCGCTGGGCAAGGTCGTCTATAAATGCCTTGAAATCACTCATGGTTTTCTCTAATAGGGCGTTGTGTGTTAGATCCCGGGGCGGAAATCCGAAGGGAGTCCCATTACCCAAGGTCCCTAATTTACTCCTGAATACTAGGAGGAAATGGGACATACCAAGATACTCTTTACCTGGGAACTTAGTCCAACAGGTTATTCCCATGCATGATAAAATACGTAGCATAGCATCAACCCTCAATTGAAATATCATGAGGCCATGGGCACAAAGCCCATTAAACTAAACAACAGCTTGACTGTAAATGTGCATCTAGCCAAATATGCTTATTTGCACATTCAACATGCATCTAGCCAAATATGCTTATTTGCACATTCAACAGTTGTTTAATTTTTCCATGGAAATAAAATTTGAACTCGCCACAGAACCGGCGATAAAGGCCTCAATAGAAGTTCAACATCCTGGCGAGTGCAGACCTCCTCGATCCGCTGCATGAAGGGGGACGGCAGGATCAGCCGAGCCCATGGCTGTCGGCAGTTACATTGTCATTGTTGGAGGCAAGGAGGTCATTACCGCCCCCTCAATTGCACCTCTTTTCCACCGTCTCGGTGGTTGCCGCAGCGCCCGCCCGCCGCCGTCCTCGTCACCGTCGGCCTTTTTTCAGAAAAATTGACGGTGAGTGCCCGTCCATGTTCCCTTGGTCGTTTTTTTGCTCGTCTTCTCCATCACAATTTGCCGTGGGGCCCCACCCCCCATTGCCACTGTCGTCATCATCTAGTTGATTTTCGGATTTGTCCGTGCCTCGGGTCTCGTCACATCTTTGGGCCCAGCCAAGTTCTTCTGAAAGATGCAGGCGCTGTGGATGAATCCAACTTCAAATTCCACGCCCGTTGTTCGCCGAATTATCGCTAACCATTTTTACATCCCTTCGCCCTTCCACGTGTTCACAAGACTCCTGTTTACTTCGCCATCATCATAAAGCAATCGCAACCCCCCCCCCCCACCATTTCCTCATCTATTTGATTGTTCGCGAACGCCACACGACGATGGATATGATGGGCACTACTCCGCCGAAGACCAAGGTCAACATCGGCACGATGCGCGGTGTCGTCGTCCTGCTCCTGCTGACGACGGCGATGGTCGTCGTCCGCGCGGCGCCGAGATCGTCGTCCGGAGGCGGCGTCGCGCCCCCCCCTCCGTCGTCGTCCGGATCGACCTCCGGCTCCCCTTTGCGATTCGCATCGCCTTTGCAGAGCTACACGATATTCGATCGATCGGTGGCCGCCTCGCCGGACCTTGTCCCGCCCCGCCGTAAGTTCCTCCCCCGTTTCCGCGCGGGACTCGTCGCCGAAAAGGCCGCGAGGGAGGTCCTTGCGGAGGAGCAACGGCGCGGGATCGTCGCGCCGACGGACGAAGAAGACGACGACGTCGACGGTGGCGGATGGGCGGAAGCGAGCGCCGCGGCCGACGAGAGGAGGAGGAAAGCGGCCGAGGCACGCGTCGAGGCCGCTCACGATGCCGCCGTGAAAGCGTACGACGAGCGGAGGGTCGCCGCAACTTCCAGGAGGGGAGGCGTCGTCGCTCCTCCCGCGACGACGACGAGCGGCGACGACGGCGACAAATTCCAATTCGTAGGCGTGGTCAACGACGGGAGGGCTGCAGCGGCGCCGCGGGGGGAAAACGACGACGGCGGCGTGGCTCCCGTGACATGGTACGCGCGTAAAAGGCCGAAGGGTTCCAGGTGGAACGTCCGGCTCGTCCACGTCAATCGCGACGCCGTCCTCAGGGACCTCTTCGTCGGGGGCAAAGTCGACGTGTACGGAAGGTACGCCAACGAGGGACCACCGGCGTCGTCGGGGGAGGCATTTGCCGCTGCCGACAACGAGGACGCCGCCTCCGCGAGGCCGTCCGTCACGGCGCGATACGCCATACGCGAACGGTCGTGGAGGACACTGTGGAACTTCTCCCCCCGACGGATGCTCTCCGCACCGTCCGGATCGTTCTGGCGAGAGCGACGCGTGACGCCGGGATTGTACACCGACGGATCGACGGTGTACGAATCCGTGTACAGGTACAGGGATGGTAGGAACGGCATGAAGCCGGTGGCGAAGCTCGGGACTTTCCTTTCGAGCACGGGGATAGGGCAGGAGGAGAAGATGAGGATCGTGGAGAGGTTGAAGGGGGGGGACGAACCCGATTTGGTCGTGGAGAAATGATGATTGGTGGTGTGTATGTCGCGATAACTATTTAGACTAATCCCCATAAAATAAATTGCTATGAAGGAAGACGGAATCATTCGAAAAATGTATTGTCGGTGTTAAATTTGTTTATGTCCTTCTTTTGACCCACTGACGAGCCACATAAAGCGCAGGCTATTTCTTCGTTTCTTTATTTCTTCATTGGTCAGCAAAACGCCACGGAAGAGAGAAAATACCATCCCGAAAATTCTCTAGGTTGCTCCACACATCATCACGGTGGATTGTCTAATAACGTTATACTATGCTCTAATAACGTTTCTTTGTGAACCCTTTTGTGCCATGGAAATTTGCCTTGTTGGTCAGTTGTGAAACCCAGCGAAGATTCAAAATATCATTGTTTAAAGGATTCTGATCAATATGGTCGACCTCCCACAAAATCCACTGCTTAGGGTCGAAAATAGGGGTGTTCGCCATCATCATCACCCGGTGGATCATTGATTCTTTACGACGATTCGCATTACACCGCACAATTGATCTTGAAATTAGGCAATCTGCATAACCTTTCGATCTTGATTGTGTGCCGCTTGTGAATAACATCAAAGAGTCCCTTTCGTTCTTGTATGCATAAATGCAAACTCCACTTGATGTAATCCACATTGCTGCATTTGAATTAAGCAGAACACCGAAGCTATGCTCACACACGTCTTTTGAGACATTGATCAGATACTCATCATCACCAAAAAAAGTACTATCCACTCTTTTATGTTTTTTATGCTGGACACGCCCACTCAGCAAGGCAGTTGCACCTTCCTTCATGCTCGGTGAATCCCCCTTGCATTTTATATCTTTATACTCAGAGAACTCATTGTTATTACTTTTGATGGCATGAATGAATGTGTTTCTTTTTTTTACCGGAAGAATCCACATTTTATTAAGACCACAAGGTCCTCCCTCAACTTTTCCTGCTTCCTTCTGCTCATTGAAAAAAATCATGAGCTCATCGATTTCATCCTCCTCATCTTTTGATCGGAGATGTTGTGGAAGTATGTTGAGATAATGTAGCTTGAGATGCTTGGTTTTGAATTCCGACGAAGGGCTAGTCTTTCCAAGATAGACACTCTTATCGTATAAGGAGGGGGGGACATATTTGGTCAAAATTCCTGAAGAAGTTTCCAAGAGTTTGATTGTAGCGTCTCTTTTCTTGATCTCCTCTTTTGCCCTTTCAACAGTAGCTTGCAAAAAGGAGAATGAAGTGGTATGAGAAGTCAGGGAAGCCTGAGAAAGAGCCATCTCAGCCTGAGAAAGAGCCATCTCAAGATTTGGCAAACCCAGTTTTTCCCTGATCTTCTTCTCTTTTTTATGGGGAGGTGGATGACTTGGATGAGAGAACCAGTCAACTTCACAAGGATTCTTTTTGGTATTGTCAGCAGGGTGAGTGGCAGGTTTCTTTTTTTCACTAGGTTTCTTTTTGGAGGACACAACAGCGACAGGAGCAACCTCTTTCTGAGCCAAAGAAGTGATTTTCTGTAATTCCACAGGAGTTTTCTCCCTCCCAGAAGGCTCCTGAAACTTAGTAATGACACTGGTGACATCAGCAACAGGGGGAGTGCCACGGACCTTATCTGCATAAGAAGGACGACGGTAAGAAGGACGACGGACCATCATTTCTGCAAGAGTAGGAATTTCGTCAAAGGAGTCGTTAGAGTCAGAGGAAGACATTGTAGTGCTATGTTTGTTAAATTTTTACTGAATACACAATATGAGGATTGGATTTGTTTCGTCGTCGTAAAGAGAATCTCTGGTTTGCCAAAAAAAAGAAAAAAAAGAGGAGTGACGTGGAACTTTTTTTTGGTGCGTGGTCTATGGTACCTCTAGTAGAGAGGTAAGTATGCCATACGATGAATACTTACGGCGACACCTATTGTCGACTGAAAATTACTTAAGGCGACACCTATTTGTCGACTGAAAAAGGGAGGTGGCATTCCCGACCATCGCCGGGGTGCGACCTCCTGAAGTACGTGGACAGGTCAAGGCCAATCCTCATCGATAGTGGTGGACAGTACGATTATGGCACTACGGATGTCACCAGGATGTGGTTTTTCGGTGAGAATCCGAGCGAAGACTTCAAAGACATGTACACTAGAGTGTTGAAGGGAAATATCGGCGTTGGTAAGACCGTAAATTCATCATTTCATCTTTCAGCTTTATCAGTTTCAACCTTCACCATCACCTCTCTCTGTCCTCATTTTGAGGACGTGCGCGTCCTCGGCGGCGTCGTTGGATGAGGCGCGGAAGGGGAGGGAGTGCGGAATTCCATGGGTGGCGGCTCTGGGCGCGTTTATCGCGCTGGCGATCGACGCAGCGCGCGCTTGGAGCTCTGCGGACTGGGGCACAGTGCGCGTCGGTGAGGTTTGACGTCGATTCGTTCGATTCGGCCTGGCGTGATGTGATCGTCCTCGGCGGCGTTAGTTCGCGCGGAGAGGAGTTGAGACGAACGTTAGATGGAGATTGAAATGAACTTGCTATCGTTATAGTGTATCGTGTTGATACTGCAACTGCATGAAGCTATCCTACCATACTCTGTAGAATTACAAATTGTTCTGCTCCCAACCGATGACATTTTCCCACAAGAAATATTTGATAAATCTGTTGGATTGCTTTATGCACATCATTACTTCAACGACCAGAATCAGCACTAAAATTACCACCACTCGATAACACAGATCAAAGAATTCCAGTTTGATCTTTACAGGCGATATCATTGTGTCTGGAGACACCAAAAACAACCTGGCAACTTGTTAGCACTCCCACAGACCGATTGGCGGAGGTCGATTATTAGTACATCCCATCCCTACCCCTCGCACTCCGTATGACCGTCAACTTCCTCTTCGCCTGCCCGCTCTTCTTGCTAATCAATTTCGATACATCTACTGCGGTCATGTTCCTCACGTCGACGTCGTCGACCGCTACCAACTTATCCCCCACGTAAATCTCTCTCCGTATCGGGCAAGTGTCCTTGATGGCGTGCACCACCGGACTCGCGCCGCCGGGAGTGTCGATGACCACCCCGAGCAGGCCGGGGGGAGCGTATATTTCCAACATCTCCTCCCTCTTCGAGTGCGGGGATTGTATCAGATGAGAGGAGGGCGGTCTGTCACTAGTGACATTGCCGTAGTAGTCGTTAAACTGCCGTCGCTCGACGGGTCCCCCCTCCACGGAGGTGGATGCACCGAACGGAGACATTGGGGACATCGGCCAGGCGGTTTGCGTAAAGTTGGACAGGGATTGCTGCTGCGAGCCGGAAAAAACAGTCCCGCCCGCATCGGATAGGGAGAAATTTCCCGAGTTGATATTTTTGTAATCGGAATCAATCGTGGGGATGCTGTCATTATTTGTGCGAGCATGGGCAAATTTCATTAGGGACCAAGCCATTAGTAGCAAGTCTGGCTTCGAGGGCTGTCACTCGAAACAGAAATCATCACATCTGCGATGAGAAACCTCACCTATTGTCATCATTTAGATTACCACGTTTGTTCGTTGAAGCAAGACTGGGTGATAAATTGGATGATAAATTGGATGATAATGCACTCGGATACTTCGATGATCCTTTCGATGTTTCCGAGGTTGCTCTAGTAACAAGTCCCGAAGATCCCTTCGATGTCTCCGAAAAACTTGCTCCGTTCATAATGTCGGAGCAGCTGGCGTAAAAATATCGTCGGCAGCAATTGTATAGCGAAACAATTGGCGGCATTGGTATAAAATAAGTTACCGCAGAACAAAAATAATTCATGTCGAAAACAAATATCTTGACTTACATTGGCCGCGTCGATGCGGCTGAACTCAAACTCGTTGGCGACCCCGCGAGCAATATTTTTTGGGTCCGGACGCCATTGCCGTCTTGGCCGCCCACCCCGTCGATGTCGTTGTGCCTTTTCCTGTTACTCTTCTTGGAGGAGAAGCAGTTGAGGCGGCCAATGAGACTGGGCATGTTGATGATGTTGCTGATAAGTTATTGCTGTCACCGCCGCCGCTCGCCGTTCGAACCCTTTCTCTATCTCCCCCCAACATCAATGAAGAAGCCTCAGAACTCCCTACCGTAGAGACCGGGGGATAAGAGACAGCTAATGTTCCAGGATGTGACATACTAAGTATCGTATCTACGATAAAGTACCATCACTGCCGATGTTGTTTTTCATTATTGTAAAG
>JALLOS010000803.1:0-10116 GCA_036939435.1 Stephanodiscus minutulus
ATCGTTGAAGTTACCAATCCCCAAAGAAGCTTGTCAAAAACTTGGCGCTCATGAGCGCCAATAGCTGGTAAGCTGTTAATGGTAGCGTAATGATAAATCAATCAATCAATCACCCGAGCATTTGGCAGCCTGATGATCTCGGACTGCAACCCCGGTACTTCATTGATTGTTCTCTCTGTCACTCTGTGCCATTTAGGGACAGGAGCATGCTGTGGTGAGTTGTACTTTACTTTATTACTCAGACAAATGTACGGCAACTATGTACAAATAAGGTGGGTAAAAGGTACATAATTACCATTTCATGTGTGAGATGCTGGTAGCTAGAATGTATGCTGCCATAAAGACAACAATTAAAGAATACTTCTTGAAATATTGAAAAAACATTTGAAGAAGCCAATCGACAGTCTAAGTATGGAGAAACATCAGTTGGGAAATATTTGGAGACACCTGTGAGTATGGACGTGTCAGTTAGATAGTGGCAGGTCCACCCAAGACCCAAGAGATAGAGATAGAGAATAGCAATGAACATGTATATCCTTAAGTATGGATTAGGGGAAAGAAATATTGGTTTCTTGTCAGTAGAATATTCGTGAGGAAGTGGGTGCACAAGTTGAGTAACTCAGATGGCACAATAAGGATATCATACAACGTAATTTCTAGAAACACACTTTCAATAGATCATATCATCACAAAAATCCTCAGATGAGGTAATCAGCAACCAAATTGCTAATAGTCCAAATCTCTAGTTAAAATCTCAAATCTCCAACAATTTCTGAGCATTCCAACACATGTGACCCCTCTCCTTCATCTTCATATCTTGGTCACAACTTAGGCAGCCTCTGCGGCACTCCAGCATTGGCTCGACAATTGCCCCATTCTAGGTCAATTTGGCAGAGGACTCGGCAGAGTCAAGCGGCATCACGCAGCAATCAACTTCAACGATTTGCAGCCACCCCTCATGATGTGCCCCCCACACTGGTGACGTCTTCCCCCCGTTTCTGCATTATGTATTGATTGGGAGACTTGAGGAAGGGGGTTATGCGCTCATGAGCTCACAAGGGAAAATTGTGGATGGCGCATGCACTTGTCGTGTGTCGTGTCGGTGACAAAAGAAAGTGGAGGGTGAGGGAGCCACAAAGGTCTTTTTGCTCTGTTCTTGTCTTTTTTGTTGATCCTGATAGATTTGACACCGACAACATCATGCATGGCATTGGGGTGGTGGTGAATGTGAATCTGGCACCATTCATTATTTTGGGGTATTGAGCTCTGAATGAGACGAGTCATTCTCATACCATTAGCTACGTAGGATATGTAGAGCTCAGTCTGTTACAATCTGTTCTAAAGGGATACATGTTTGTTGTTACGAGAAAAGGAGATAAACACTAGAAGACATTCCCTAGAAATTTGGGCCGGTTGATTCCATTGGTTCCCCAAGACAGATAAAATTACGAGGGTCCTTTTTCAAGGGGACAAATATAGTTTCAGTTTCACGATTGGCATGGGTGGACTTTGGATTTGGAGACTTTATCGTGTCTATTACTATGAGCACCAAATGCAAAAAAATAGAATCCTGGTCTGCTCATGCATGCGTAGAATGCGTCAAATAATACACTAGGTAGTATCATCTGTCTCATCTCACTGTGATTCTGCATTCTGCATACTTCTTGGGTGAGGAGAGGGGTTATGAGCTCACAGGGGAAATTGTGGATGGCGCGTGCACACGGGGATGATCATGATGTGTGTGTGTCGGTGACGAAAAGAAAGTGAAAAAAGATTCGCAGGTTCAAATAATTTTGAGCACAAAAATAAGTACCAATTCCGATGCTGTCTCGAGGGCGGATGGGAGCCACAAAGCTCTTTTTGCTCTGTTCTCGCCTTTGTTGTTGCTCCTGATAGATTTGACGTATCGGCAACATCATGCATGGCGACGAGGCGGTGAATCTGGCACCATTCATTATTATTGAGCTCTGAATGACATAGTACAATACAATAGCAGTTAGTGCACAAAGTTCGGATAAGTAGTACACGCAATCGAATAAATCCAACAACAACAGGAACACCAAAATGGAGGACAAGAAAAGTGAAACCGATATGGAGCCTCCCGCTAAACGCTTCCACACCGACCACCAGACGTCCCAACTAGCATCCTACAAGGGAACCCCCCTCGAGCTCAAATGCATCAACACCATCCGCGCCCTCGCCGCCGACATGGTCCAAAAGGCCAACTCGGGTCACCCCGGCGCTCCCATGGGATGCGCTCCCATGGCCCACCTACTTTGGTCGGCGACCTCCGCCGGCGGCGCGGGGCGGAATCACAGTGCCGCGAGCCCCCAATGGTGGAATAGGGATCGTTTCGTGTTGAGTAATGGTCATGCGTGCGCATTGCAGTATGTCATGTTGCACTTGAGTGGATACGAGGATTGCAGTATGGATCAATTGAAAGCGTTTAGGCAGGTGGGAAGTAAAACTCCGGGCCATCCCGAGAACTTTTTGACCAAGGGTGAGTGGTTGTTGTGACAGCACATTCCGGTGCAGTAATAATTGCGTGGCTTTATTGACATATGACTTCGACGCATGTTGTCTGTTGTTCTTCGTAGGAGTGGAGGTTTGTACTGGCCCTCTTGGACAAGGAATCTCCAACGCCGTCGGCATGGCCATCGCCGCCAAGCACCTTGGCGCCAACTACAACACGTCTGACTTCCCCGACATCATCTCCAGCAAGACCTACGTGATTTGCGGCGACGGTTGTCTCCAAGAGGGAATTTCGGGAGAGGCATGCAGTCTTGCTGGCCACTTGGGTCTCGGTGACTTGATTGTTCTGTACGATGACAATCACATCACCATTGATGGAAGTACTGAAATCTCCTTTACTGAGGACGTTAACAAGCGTTACGAGGCGTACGGATGGCAGGTTATTACTGTGGATGATGTGGCGAATGGTCTTCATGATCTTCGTGCTGCCATCGAGGAAGGCAAAAAGGCAACAGATAAACCTACACTAATCAAAGTCAGGACGACAATTGGTTTCGGCTCTCCTAACAAGCAGGGCAAGGCCTCTTCTCACGGGGCTCCCCTTGGCGCTAGTGAGATTGAAATTGTTAAGTCTCGTCTGTACGGAATGGATCCCACGAAGTCATTCTTCATCGATGAGGATGTTGCTGCATATTACCAGCAGCAGGCGGTGGAGGGCGAAATCGCACGAGTTGCATGGGAGGAAAACTTTGCCAAATATAAGGAGGCTCATCCTGATAAAGCCGCTGAGCTTCAACGCCGGTTTAACCATGAGCTGACTGAGGGGATATTTGATGATCTGCCCACATTTGTCTTTGGAAAGGATAAGGCCGATTCCACACGTAAGCACTCGGAGATATGCCTCAACGCTGTTGCTCCAAAAATGCCTGAGTTGATGGGAGGGAGTGCTGATTTAACGGATAGCAATTACACTGCCATCAAGGGAGCGGTGAGCTTCCAGAAGGCCACTCCTGAGGGAAGTGTCATCCACTTTGGAGTCAGAGAACATGCCATGTCTGCAATCTGCAATGGCATGTTCTCCTACGGGGGCATGCGTCCATTCTGTGCCACCTTCTTGCAGTTTGCTGGTTATGCCATGGGTGCCATCAGATTGTCAGCTCTTGCCAAACATGGGGTTATTTACATCATGACTCATGATTCGATTGGTCTTGGCGAGGATGGACCTACTCATCAGCCTGTGGAGATGCTTGAGAGTCTACGTGCCATGCCCAATATCAATGTTGTCCGTCCTGCGGATTTAAATGAAATGGCGGCAGCCTATCAAATCGCTCTCAATGGGGTCCAAACTCCCACCGTCATCTGCTGCTCACGTGCGGGCGTTTCTGCACTCGAGTATTCATCGAGGGACAAGGCCATGCAGGGTGGATACATCATCCTGTCAGAAGAGGGAGAGGGTGCCCCGGATCTTGTTTTGGTGGCTACTGGGTCGGAGGTGGGTCGCTGTGTCGATGCCGCCAAGGCCCTTTCGGAGCATTCCATCCGCACAAGGGTAGTATCCTTGCCGTGCCAGGAAATATTCCTCGAACAGAATGAAGCATACCGTCGAAGCGTCCTTCCCGGCAATGTTCCAACACTCTCCGTTGAGGCGGGCGCCGAGCATGGATGGTTTCGTTGGTCCCATGCACAAATTGGCATGACCAGATTTGGTATGTCGGGCCCGCTCGAGCAGTTATTTGTTAAGTTTGGCTTCGATGCCGAGAATATTGCCAGCAAGGGAAAAGAGCTGGTAGAATTTTACAAAAAGTTGGGCGGGAACGTGCCCGACTTGAATGCAAGGCCATTTTTTGACAGTTTCAAAGGGCCAGTCCATTGACTCGTCAATATGGGTAGCAGTCGGATCGTCCGCTCTGAATAGGGGGAAAGGGCATGGAAATCACTCTCATCTTGATCTCGGAAGCATAGAAATTAACTTAAAACAAATCTGCCTTGCTATGAAAATATTCTGTCTTTCTAAAAAACAAATGGGTTATTGATGGACATCTGTCACGCATTGCTTCCAGAATTGCGTGAAACATCGTTGATGCATGATGGACCTTTACAGTACCATTGAATTTTCATAACCCATCAGACTACAGTCCATTGATCTATGTATTCTTGTCGAAGGTCTTGCACTTCGGACACAGGAGTAGGTGTCTCTTGAACAATAATCTTGAACTATTGTTAACATATTTATCACAAATAACAGCACCGATCCATAATCATTCACTCGCCCTTAAGACTGTTCCTCTTCTTCGCCTCCAACTGAGCAGCGCTCAGCGGTCCCTCATACTCTATGAATGTTCCCATCCACAAATCATAGAACATGCAGTATTGTCCGTAGTTAAAATTGAATTTACGGTGGTGCATTTCGTGGTGCTCGACGGAATATTGGAACCACTGCCCGGTGATCATCTTTCTCAACCAATTCCCGGTGCAATTGGCACCATCCACCGATTGCACTACTTGATTCTCCGAGCCAAACAGGCTGGCAGACCCGATAAATGGCAGAGAAAATCGAACGTCGTAGGGGCTGTGATTCATGCAGGCCAACGCCGCGTGGAATTGGAAGAAGAGCATAACCGTCAAGGCATGCACCCCCCCCCCTTTGATTAAGTCGGCTCCGCCGATTTCCCACAGTCCCCCGAATCCACCAGTCTTGATCCTACCGAGCCACATCCCGCATGTCGGCAGCAATACCTCCGATGCGCAAACGGCGAACCACGTGCAAATGACCCCGATCATGTGCTCGATGGGGTGTTCGTTCCCCGCGTCCAGATACCCCCTGGCGGGATAGTGCTGCCGATGGTGATGCTTGTGCACGAGGGGGTAAAGCGCCGGGAGGTGCATCAGGTGATGGAGAGGCGCATACATCGCGTCCATGGAAACGAACATGATCCCCAGCGCGACGGCGGTGTTCCACGGCGTCAGGTCCGCGAGTTTCCACGACAGGGATCCCCCGTGTCCCCCGAGCCACAGGTACCTCGTGAGCCTCATCACGAAGGCGTACTCGTTGAGAGAGTTCAGCGATAGATACGCGATGGACCGGGAGTCCAAACCGACGAATCGGACGGGGGGCGCGCCCGGCCGTCGCGTGGGCAGCAATTCGCCGCATGCGATATTCTCGATTACGAACACCACCAGGTGGTCGTAGAAGAGGACGCCGAGTCGTATGCACGCGAATCCCAACGCCCACAATTTGGCGCTCTGGATATTCCACGGGTTGAGGTAAGATGGATTGCGGTGGAGGTAGACGAGGACGAAAATGGCGGCGACGGAGTCGAGCAGGACGGAGAAGAGCCGCTGTTGTCGTAGACGCCACGATGGCCGCGGCGGCGGGGGGAGGGGGGTCTCCCGCGTCGTCTGAGGCGGCAGGGTTCCCACGGTCGATGTGGCGCACATGATCGAGTTCGCAATCTCAGGGTTTTGATTGTTCAGATTCGCCTTCTGCCGCGCCGTCTCTTCTTCATTTCATTGTCATTGCTATCAGCAACAGAGGTGGGTCGTTGGATTCTTTACTCCCAGGATCCGTTGAAGGTGGAATTATCCTTCTCTCTCTAATAATATGCTGACCACATTATGGTGGTATGTACGATAGTATGTTGCATGTAATACGTAATACCATAGAGAGTAACATACCTTCTCTCAAAGGCCGCCGCTAGCTTGCCATGCCGAATAATGAATAATTGACCATTCTTTATTTGGCCAAATTTTTCTTTTTCCGCATAAAATCAGTAAAAAATGTGATGATTTCTTCATTAGAGAGTTCTTGTATGAAACCTCTATCAATATCTTGCAGCGCCAGGGACGATGGCGAGTGGCGAGTCATCATTGGCCACCTCATTCCTCATGGTATGCACCAAACCATCCGAAAGCCATTACTACTGCCACATCTCTTATTTATTAAACTCAGACTCATGAGCACATTCATTGACTAATCATTAATACGACACCCCGAAATGAAAAACTTCTTCGCGGCAGCAGCCGTGGTAACGTCGGCGCGCCATGCCTTCCACCCCGTCGCATCTTTCGTCGCCCCATCTTCGTCGTCGTCGTCGCGGACATCTCCGTCGACTGCGCGCCTATCCGCAGCCGCCACCACCCCCGGGGAGGACGTCTCGGTGCCCGATGCCGAGACGAAGGCGACGTCGGACCTGGAAGAACGACGGCGGGTACTGAAGCGAGCGCTCCTCGGCCGTCTGGGCGGCGGGCCGTCGTCGTCGTCCTCGTCGTCGTCGTCGTCGTCGTACGCCGGGGACGAGTCCCCGTCCTTCGACCCGATCCTGGCCGATCCCCTAACCAAGGATCCGCTGCGCGCGTCGTTCGTGGGTCCCATCCTCGGGGGAGGATCGGCGAGGTCCGGCGTCCGGCTGGCGCTGACCTCCCCCCTTGATCCCGATCGCGTCTTCGGGGGACGGACGGACACCTACGTCAACCTGCTGGAGCCCGCTTCCGCATCGGTCGGAAACGAGGACGTCGTCGGCGGCGCGAAAACGACAACGTCTCCCATCCTTTCGTCCCTCCTCGCCTTCGTCCCCCCCCCCCTGCGATCGATCATCGCGAACGTCACGAACTCCAACGGCGGATCATCGGGCGTCGAGTACGTCCCCATGAGGGACCTGTTCACGTCGCCATCGGTGTCGTTCGCGTACGAGCGGGGATGGAGGCAGGGATTCGCGGCGGCGGGTTTCCCGGGCGCCGACAGCGAGTTCGAATTGGCGAACGAGTACTTCGCGCCCGTCATCGAGAGGAATGGTGGCGTGCTGGTCGACATGAGCTGCGCTACCGGTGAGTTGGTTTTTGCGAGCGCGCGCATTCCCGTTCTTTCTTCGCCACTGCGGTAACGCGCGGATTGTCCGGATCCGGACGCCGCGGGGCCCCCTCCGTCGCTCGTTGACTGACTTTTTTTCGTTTCCTCCGCACAGGTCTGTTCACGCGACGATTCGCCAAGAGCGAGAAATACTCCAGGGTGATAGCATGCGACTACTCCGATTCCATGCTCGTCGAGGCCCGGCGCAGGATACGCGCCGATCCCGACCTGTCGTCGCTATCGACGAGGCTCGACCTCGTCCGATGCGACGTGGCCAGGATCCCCATGAGGTCGGACTCCGTCGACGCCTTCCACGCCGGGGCCGCGATGCACTGCTGGCCGGAGATCGAGTTGTCCCTGAAGGAGATACATCGCGTCCTCGTGCCCGGTGGCCGGTACTTCGCGACCACATTCCTATCGAATTACTTCTCGCAGGTGGCGGGCGTTGAGAAGACGGCGAACGGAGGCGCCGACGTGCCGGTGAACGTGCAGGCGTTCCAGTATTTCCCGAGCGAGGGATTTCTGAGGGACTTGCTGGTAGATGCCGGATTCGAGGAATCGAAGGTCAGTGTGGAAGTGCTCGGGCGTGCTTGCGTCATTATGCGGTGCGAGAAGTAGACGATGATGAGGTTTATAGGATTCCATTGTAATGTACAACAACGAATACCTTGGAAGATTTACAACCACATTCTCTTAGAATTAATTAACTAGTGCGGTGTGATGAGTAAGTGAAATGAAATTTTGATCCGTCGTGTTTGTTGTTACGATAGCGTTTGTTGTATGCATGCGATATATATGATAAAACCATCAAGGTAGTGTAGTTGGTGTCGAGTACCTTTGTGATTGTCGAAGAACGCAGTTCATAGACATTGGAATCCTCCGCGCATGCAAATCAGCGGCCGCCAACTCCTCTCATGAGACTGTACATGGTTTCTTTCTCAAGTTACGATCAGTCTATTTATTTGTGTACCAGACTTTCCCTGTGGAGGTCATACGTCCGATGCGCCGAGGGGACGCCATTCGCTGCTATCACTAGTTACAAGACTAATATATATAAGTAGCCGACGTCTGCGTCAAGAAGTAGTAGCCCACAACACAGAGGTTAGGCGCTGTGATAGCAAGAGAGACTCCTACCATCAAACCTTACGGAAATGTCGTATATCGTCTCGCATTAGACCGCCATGGGCTGCTCCTTCTCGCCTATTCGAGATTTAACCATCACCGAAGCCCACCTCTCCTGAAATCCTCCGGTGACGAGTAAACATCGCACAGCCAATTCTCGGTCGCAACGCACGACCTCCGCTCCGCCAATACCTCTCTCAGCATATCCAACAGCTTCGTAGTCACGGGTCCCGGGGACGATTCGCCGTGGGGGAATTTAACGTAAAACGACTCCTCCCCCTCCCCTTCCGAGTCGTCTCCATACTCCGACAACTCCTCCGGGGGCGTCGCGCTCGTGCCCACGCTCTGGACCGGCACCACCTCCGCGGCCGTCCCCGTGACGAACACCTCCACGGAATCCAACAGGTCCGCGACGCACACGTCTCTCTCCGATATCGTCAATTCGATGTCGTCGTCGTCGTCGTCGTCGTCGTCGACTACGAGGTTGTTCGTCCCCTCCCTCCTTCCCATGCCGGCGAGCTTTATGCTCCGTGCGACTATCGGTCTCAATTCGTCGGCGAATTCCCTCGCCAGCGTCAATACCGAGTCGCGCGTGACCCCTGAAATGGAGGAGGACGAACGATAAATTCAAGTGCGGGATGATGGGTACGTTGGGGGGGGGGAACGAAGGACGAAAGATCATCATGTTTTTTGCGCGCGCTGCTGCCGACTTCTTTGCCACCACTCACCCGGCAAGATTGTCCCGCGCTTGAGACTGGGGGTGACGATCTCGCCCGTCCTTAGCACGAGGAAGACGTTCGCGGCGCTGAGCTCCTGGAGGATGGCACCCCGTAGTCTCGACGACGACGACGACGACGACCCGTCGGTCGCCCGTCGCGGTGGTGGGTTGTGATAGGTATCGAGCTCGAGGTAGAGATTGTCGTCGAATCCCTTCTCCTTCGCATCCCTTCGATGAAAAAATGGGGGGTGTTCGTGAAAATAATATAATGAATTCGGGATGGGGAAAGTCATGTCCGGTTTTGGCGAAACGCACATGGCGGGCGACTCGACAGGCACTCTCCTCTCTCTCTCTCTCTAATAAGAAACATACTCACAACAGCGGACGCATGGCAACGGCGTAATTCCCGGAACACTTCACGTTCCCGGTACCACCCCTAGATGCACGACATTTCCTCCGTTCCAAATGCAATTTCAATCCACCCGATACCTTCCCCTTGAAATAACTCCCCGTGGGACTCACGTAATACAGGAGCGATATTTCCGGACTGACGTGAAGTCCCAACTGCTGCCCGGAACCGAGGAGCATCGGACGCACGTACAGCTTCGCCCCCCCCCGCGGCACGCCCGTACCCGGATCGACGACGGGGGGGGGGGGTATCAGATGTCCATTCTTCTGTATGACGACTTGCAATCCGCGCATGAAGAGTTCGTACGGTGGTACCGGCAGGCACATCGCGCGTGCGCCCCTCGCGAATCGCTCGTAATTCTTATCCGGACGGAAGAGCAGCGCCCGTCCCGACGCCGGAGATCGACGGCACGCGAGCCCCTCCCATACCGTCGTGCCGTAATTCAGGGACGTCGTCGAGGGGTACAGGGGTAGGGGGGACGACGCGTACCGCTTCACGACGGCGGAGGAGGAGGAGCCGTCGTCCGACGACGACGACGACGGGAGGAGC
>JALLOS010000804.1:0-13365 GCA_036939435.1 Stephanodiscus minutulus
GGTGCTCCTCTTTTTCACCAACGCAATAATGTGTTCGCGCTTGCGCAACACATGAGGGACCCACCAGTTGAAGGCTGGCTCATCATCAATCCCTTGCGCGACCGCATACTCAGCGACGGCAACGGGGTATGCTTCCTTTAAATCCTTGAGAGATTGCCAGGAAGTTGAGCCATCCTTCCACTGAACACACAAGTGCCATCCAACAGTGGATCGGCGAAGTGAGTTACGACCGTCGTGAACAATCCGCTGATTGTCCACCGTGACGGCCTTTCCGTTACTTTTGTAATCGACGAAAGAGTCGAACAAAATGTATTCGTTGCCATCTGCATCGCAAGATGCATACATGGACTCGGCGATGAAGTTCGCGGTGAGTTCACAAACACCCCCGTCGTCAAATTCAACATGATAGACGTGTGAGTCCATGATAGGATTGGCGTTTGCGTTCCCAATGGGATCGCCTCGAGCGTCTCGCTTTTGCCCAATCACTGTTCCGCGTGCAAGCGAGTTGCCGCGAGGAAGCATGCGAGTGATCCTGGGAAACCGAGAACCGCCATTTCATCGTGATGAAGAATCGTGATTCCATGCCATCTTCCCGTTGAGGTAATTTGAGCCATGTGTCTTATCCTGGGAAACCAGAGGGCAGCCATTTCATTGTGACGAAGAATCGTGATTCCATGCCGACTGCGGATTGAGGCAAAGAGGAATGAAAGGCTAGCACCAGCAAGCCTAAGAGTGGATCCACTGAATGGTATGTTACGGAAGAGGTGAACCCGATCGACAAAGCGCGTTTATCAGAGAAACGGGCCTGGCTTGCGATACCAAAAATATCTGCAGAGAACCCTCATTTAATTCTAGCGCTGCTTACATGAACTCGTGGACCAAGGAGGCGAATGATAACGATTTGAATACGACCTTCATTCAAGGCAAACAGAAAGCGAAGGGCAGGCTATGGAAGCATATCATTGTTGCTGAAGACCCTAAAGGCATTACCGCAGTCGATGATGAGATGTACAATGAGTTGCCTGCACCAACTCGCAAATCAGATGCTGCCAGGAATAGGAAATGTGAATCTTGATTAGATAATTATTTGAATGTACCAACTCTTTTCTACTCCAGTAGCTCAAATATTCGACATTGGAGACGATGAAAACTGCAACAGAAGATTGTCGCTTGAAGGAGGCACGTATCGCTGTCATCATGGAGTGCCGAGATCGTTCGCTCGTCATCTGGTTCGTCGTTCATCCGTTCGTAATTACCATCGCAATCATCGCGAATCGGCGGAAATCGCCTCAATGTGCGCTGTTTTGGGTTTCGATCGAAGAGACAGTCGAGGCAGTCAGCTGGGATCGACGTTCCTCTTGATTTTATTTTAGGTTAAACGAAATGGGGCATTTTTCATTCATCCGCTGGACCGACCGCGAGAATTGACCCACTCCCCCAACGCCTTCTTCAAACTCCTAACGATGACCTCCTCGCTCATCTCTTTCACCACGGTCTTGTCGTCGACGTTGCACCGACGGGCGCGGACGCGGACGCTGCCGTTGACGGTCCGCTCGACGAGCACCTCGACCCCCCCCTCCTTGCGTTCCTTGGCCATCGACGATGGTGACGAGGAGGACGACGACGACGACTTCTTCGCCGTAGTCGTCCCGCCGCCGCTGCGGGCCCTCTCGTCCATTCTGTCCTCGCTCGCGCTCTTGTACCTGGCGCCAGTATTCGTCGTCCTGAAGAGCACGCGCACGCCGGACCTCTCCACGACGCCGTCGAACGGCGACGGCGGCCTGCGCGACGGCCGCACGATCGCCGGCGTCGTCAGTCCCGTGCCCTTGGGGATGGTCGTCCCGCCGCCGTCGTAGGCCTCGGACCAGAGCGTGACGTACTGCCTCAATCCCTCGAGGTCGGCGCCGTCGGTCCTACCCGCCCCGAATTCGACGCGCAGGAGTTCCGGTCCCGAGAGGCGCAGGAATTCGTCGTTCCACGTCGACGCGTCGATCGATCCCGACGACGGCATGCCCCCCTCGGCGCAGAGGGTGGCGTTGCGCGCGTGCGGCTGGTACGCCGTCGCCTGCAGGAGGACGTTCGCCGCGGCCCTGGGTCCGATCCCGCCGTCCGACGCGTCCCCCGGACGGACCGACACGGAGGCGCCCGCGACGCCGTCGCGCCTCGCCTCGACGTCACCGAATTTCACGATTGTGTAATCCAGCGGGACCCTCCTACCGCCGGACACGGCCGCCCGGCTCGCCGCGGCCAGTCCCCGCTCCATGTCAGCGAGCTTGTCGAGGACGCCCCCCCCCATAAGGTTCTTCATCGAGTACGGCATCTTGCCCGCGCGTTCGGTCCCGTGGGAGCTCACTAGCACCACGTGGCTCGGCGGGATTGCGGGCGGCCGTCCCGCGGCCGGGGCCGTGCGCTTCAGCACGCGACCCAGCACCGACTCGAGACAAGACCGGGTGGGCGAGTCGAGGGACGACGCGAACACGATGACGGACCGCGCGCCGTCCCCCCCCATGGGGACGGCGAGGGGGGATCGGACGTCGACGACCACGCCGCCGCCCTCGTCGCCGGTTCCACCGAACGCCTCGGCGAGGAGCCCCGATAGCTCGCTCACGATGAGAGACGACGCCTTGTCCTGTTTTCGTTTGTCGTTGCATTATTTTCGTGGGAATGGGAGGGACGGAGAGGAGAAGAGTGGGCGAGAGAGGAAGATGTTATTAGGGGCGGGCGGCGAGGGGGTGAGAAAAACGCAGCATTTCGTTCGGGCGTGGCGTCCTGCCGCGCCGAAGAAGAGATGAAATGATCCCGTGCCCACCTTCTTCTCGTCCGCGACGATCAATATCCGATTCTCCGTCGCGGCGTGCGACCCTCCTCCCGCCGACCCCGCGACATCGTCTTCATCGTCGTCGCAATCGTCCCTCATCCTCCATCTCGCGGCGTCGACGCCTCCGAGCAACGCCCCCCCCCCCCCCCCCCCCCCCCCCCCCCCCCCCCCCCCCCCCCCCCCCCCCCCCCCCCCCCCCCCCCCCCCCCCCCNCCCCCCCCCCGCCCCCCCCCCCCCCCCCCCTCCCGCCTCGCCCCAATCCCGACCGCTCTCCCCCCCCGTCGCGACTACTGCCACCTCGCCCACTCCCGATTCGCCCCAGCTGCCCCAATCTACCCCCCGTCCCTCCCTCCCCGCCCGGGCATCGGCATTCGCCACTTGCTTCGTCCCCTCCCTCTCCGCGGCATTCGATTCCAAGAAATTCCCCGTGAGCCTGTCGATCTTCTCCATTAGGTTCTGGCTCTCGTACACCCTGTTCAGCGAGGCGGCGTCGTCCCTCCTCTTCCTGCTCGAGCCGATCCCCGCCTCCATCTCGGCACGCAGATCGTCGATGTCGGCCAGGCGTGCGTCGAAGGCCGCGTCGAGCTTCATCCGTGCCTCGGCCTTGATCGAGTCGATTTGATCGGGGGTGAAGGAGATGAGGCTGTCTATGCCGAGTTTCTTCCCGGACAGGGCGGATAGGCCCTCCTCCCCCCAGGAGGAGTCGATGTCGTCGTCGTCCTCGTCGTCGTCGGAGTCGGGGAGATCGTCGAGGCCATCGTCGTCGTCATCGTCGCGCGCCCGAAGGAGAGGGGACGCGGGGAGTCGGCGGCCGACGATCGTCGAAGTCGTCGCGGTCGGCCGACGACGCGACGACGCCCGCGACGACGACGATGGGTGGACGAACGTCGGCGTCGCGACGACGCCAACGACGATTCTCCCGTCCCCCCATCCTCCCAAAGCTATCGGGAGGACGACGCGCAGGAGGAGCCTCGTACCCATCCTCCTCCCGGATGGCGGCAGCGGCGACGGGTGATTCATTTTCGACATCGTCGTCGTCCCGTTGTTCCTTGCCTGACAAAGTTCGCAACAATGCTGATCTGATCGCACTTCAACTTCTCGCTCAAAAGGTCGCTGTTTGTACGTACGGCTCCAATACTTTGGACACAAAGAATAATCCTGCTCCCGGCTTCATTCAAATAAAATTAGGAATTATTCGCACTTCGCCATCACGCGACTGATTTCATTTCCATCCATGCCATGAGCCTTCTTCAGAATGCTTGCGTGCAGGGCGCCCTGTTTTTGCTCCTCCAGGAAGCGCCAGCCCTGGCATCCAAAATCATTGACGCCATGGCATCACCCGGGAATCACATGGTCAACGAAAATTACAATTCCGAATTTACGACGAGTCCGTGGGATGGTACAAGTGCTTCCAGCACGATCAACATTGCATGCAATGTCCCAATAACCATACAGCGATACTATGACGACTATTACATGGAGGGAATGCAGCCCGTGGGACCTTCCGACGTGAAAGTCTTAGTTACGAGCAACTGCACTGCCTATTCTATGCCTTATGTTCCTAAAGTGACATGGGGGGACGGTTCAATTGAAATAATTATCGATGGCGCGACGCAAACGCCTCCGTTGTATTACTTGGATTCAAGTTCCTATCATGCCACATGGTCCTACGAGAGTGGCTGGTGCAGACGTTGGCAGGATCAGTCGGACGAACCTACGCCCGCACCGCTGGAGGATGAGGAGGAAGCGTCAACTAAACTTGCCGTCAGTAGGGAGATCACCAGCACCGGAAACATGAACGAAGATAACGGAAAAGAAACGAAAGCGTGGGGGACAAGGGAGAAGCGGTCACCTTGTATCGTCAACGTGGAGGTACTGATTGATGCATGTTCTCACAGCGCGAATGTATCGGCCCCGATGGTACGGGTCGTCGATGCCATCCTTAGCGGTACAGATCAACAAGAGAATTCCGATGATTCGTGCGTTACAGATTTAGAAGCGGATATACTCTTCAACGAATCCCGTGCATATCGAGTTCTAGGTCACTCGGTCCGGAGCGTGCAGTGCCATCGAGCGGTACCGGGTCGGCCATTTGTTGATTCTACGGGAAGGGCCGTTCGAGCGTTTCCCGTTGTTGAAGATGCAGGGTATGTTTGGTCGTCAACTCTTGTATCCGAATCAACCCAATCGCCCTCACTTGACAACATCACTACAACTGTGATCAATCAAAATCAAATTCTCTTGGGAAACGAGTGGACTAAGAATGCCCTTGGTGAGCATGCCTCTGTGGCATCATTCTCTGCATTCTCGATTGCACTCATGACCAATCAAGCTCCGAGCGATTTGGTCGAGGATACCCTGATGGCGGCTTTGGATGAGGTACGTCACGCCAAGACATCGTTCGACATCGCATCAAGGTTGACTGGACAAGAGGTTCGGCCGGGTGCCCTCCCTCCATCCAAACATGTCTTTGGCCAGGATTTGAAGGCCATGGCGATGGCGTTGGCGACAGAGGGTTGTGTCGATGAGACATTGTCCGCACTGGAAGCTGCCGCGGAAGCAGATTTCATCAAGAGAGTGTTGGCAGATGGAGCAGATGGCACCAAATATTCTTCCATTGATAGAGATGTCCTGGCCTGGATTGGGGATGAGCTGCAAATTATTGCGTTGGAAGAGGGTAACCATGCTGCTTTGGCATGGCGTACTTTCAAATGGGTGTGCAGTGTTGATTCGCATGCATGCGAGGCTGTCAAAGAGCAGGTGTTGAACAAGGATGAGTTGGAGAAGGCATTCCAGCTTCGCTTTGCATCCTTTTATGGTCAACGTGAAACCTTGGAGATGATCAAAGATGATTGGAGGATGATTTATTCTGATGGGATCGGCTTTGAGGCTCGTCAGAAGACTTGCACTGATGAAGAAAAGTAATTGTGAATCTCTCATCTGTTCAGACACAAAGAATTCCTCGTGTGTTATGTTATCAGACCCTGTGAGTGATAAGAATAATTGGTTGCATAGGATTGAACACATATAATATGTACTGTTAACTAGAGCAACTTATGATGGATTCTGGTAGTTACTGATTGGGAGGTCAGGAGGACTGGATTACGATCACCCTCACAGTTGCTTGGTTGATGAGTGGCAGAGGCTGCTCTCTTTACGCATTTCGTCCATTTAGTGGCAATCATTTGTGCACGAAGCCGTGTAAAACCCCGTCAGTAGTTTCCAAGAGCCATTCCAAGCCATAATAGTCGGCCAAATTGTGCAAAATGGTAATCTGGCCATAAAAATTGCTTCGTGGAATATCTAGCTTCAGTACCGCTGAGCAATCAGAGGTCCGTGCCATAGCTCGAACGGCTACCTGCTGTGTCTTGGTGCAACGCAAATCCTGCAGTTGGTATCGCACGCATTTACGTTGAACAATGTCAACGAGACGCCTTTCTATTTGATCGATATCGTAAGGACTGCTACATCCACCGCATAGCCATTGCTTCTGTGTCTGTTGCCGGATACGTAATCAGAATGCAGGTTAGACGCTCAAGAATTTCCATCCATCGAGACTGAAACTAGGGGGAAATACTTACCGAAGAAGACTCTACATCTTCAGGAGGAGTCGCACACAGATCCACATCAAAGCATTCATGGCACTCCATGCAGTAGACGTCCGGTAGCACGAAGGTGGCAGCAGGATTCTTCCATTGAGTTTCACCAGAATATTCCTGAACGCCAATCTGAGCGAAGAGGCTCTTCTTTAAATAAATGACCTCCTGCTTAACGTCAGGGTCCAAGTTCAACACAACAAGCACACTTTTCACAAACTCAAGGGCGGGATTGGCGAGAGCAAGGTGGGATCCAGGCAATTGCGGGAAGCTGTCTCGACCACCGCCTTCATCGATAAGTTCTCCAACGACGCGAGTCAAAAAGTGGGCAAAGTGTTTAGAAATCATTTTCTTCTTGTAGCTCAGGAGTTGTTCCTGGGGCGAAAGAAAGGAAGAATTTACGTCCTCTTCGTCATTTGTCTTCGTCACTGACATGGGCGAGGCAGAGGTTCCCTTAGACTTAGCATTGTGTTCCATGAGAAGTTGCTTCCGGAATACGTCCTTGGAGAATCTAGCTATGATTGTCCGGAAATAATCTTGAGCAATATCCGTAGCAAGATATTGCATTATGTTCCAACCACAAACAACAGTCGGAACGATTGTTGACGAACAATCCTCTCCCCCGACTGAGTTGAAGAGCTGAGTCATCTCGCTTTCTTCCTCGTCTTCGATTTCGCGTTGTTCGAAATGAATGCCTCCAAAATTGTTCTGATCAAGAAAGATGTAATGTGAATAGAAGTTGTTTGGCCTGAGTGAAATTCGCCCGAGTCCTTCTGCCATATGGTTGGAGTCTTCGCCCCCACCAGCTCGCTTGAGTATTGTTGAAATTACAAACTCAACGTACTCTTTTGCGTCATAAATGTGAGATTTGTTGGTTGCGATCACAACCTTATGAAAGTTCGCCATAACTATTGTTGAGCCAAGACGCTGGAGCTCTCCCAAAAGTCTCAAAAATGTTGTTTTCATCAGGGAGTGCACTACACGATGCAAAGCAGGGTCGTTCAATAATGCATCTGGAGAAGAAATAAGACGATAAATATCATGCAACAGATCGTCAGCTATTTGGCTGTTCGTCTGGTAAGCGTCACGAAGCCAGGATAGGATGAGTGAGCGCAAGACGGGAAGCGAGATCGCCGTGGACATCTCATCGCCAAGCGGAGTGGACGCTGATATTATTGCACTTGGAACTTTAGTTTCAGTATCAAAAAGTGCATTGCCTTTGCTCATTGCAGTCGCAGATGCCCCCGGAAGGGTTGCAAGTGACGAATCCGTAAGGGCAGCAATTGATAAGTCATATATGTCAAGCTCAACACAAACACAACGGTAGGCTCCGGGCCTCTTTATCACAGGACTGACCAACGCATCATCGTCACCCCACATGTCGTTGTTGTTGATATCCATTTCGGTGGGACGGAATCCTGCTCCAGTTTTCCCGACTAGACTCAAGACATTCGACCCAAGATCAGGTTGATTTGGCATTTCATTTGCCCACAGCACTGTCCTGCTCCTGTTCAAGTTCCTTGCATATAGCACGTCGAACATGGTTGTGTTTTCGTCGTGACTCAAATTTCCAACTGGAATTTGCGCAAAACGCGCGGAAGACACTCGTTTAGGATACGACACTACTCCCATGTGAAGATATGCCTCGAGGCAGAGCTGAACAGCCGTCGGTTCCCAATTCAAAGAAGGAAGAACGGAGGAGGATGGATTGTGGGCAGGGCCAGGAGGAAATGCCAATTGGACCAATGGGAATGAGTTGCAGCTAGGGAGGAGCTTGCGAAACTGCAATTGCGGTTTGATTGTGTTCGAAACCAATATAGTTGGGCCATTGTTCGACTGGAGATAAGACTTGAGAACATTGTCAGCGCCAGCAAGGGCTGCGCTCTCATCCACGACGTATGCAAGACTTGAGACGACACAGGTTGAATCGCGGGACAGACAAGAATATTCTGAGGAGGCTTCGCCAACGTTATCCCCCCCTCCTGATGCCAAATCTTGTAGCTGTGCAAGTAGTTGACAGAACATCCCTTCGCATTGCTTGACCGTTACATTTTTCTGAACCTTCTTTCCTCCAGGCTTGACAACCCAGAAGTAACAGGTGGCATTCATTGAAAACGAGCTATTGGGAGAGACTTGGGGACGAGACAAATCCACCGGCGAATCACCTACAGTTTGCGCTCGATCGCCGCTACCGCCATCCATGAGAAACAATCCCACTAGCCCCGTCTTCTTCTTCTGATTCAAATTCTCGTATATGAAGATTCGTCGGTATGTCAGTTGCGTGTGCAAATACTCTCCTTCGTTTGGCCGGGCGACAGTGGCGAGATCTGAAACATCATATACCATCCCAGTCTTGACTTCCCCTCGACCCTTGCTGGGGCGGCAAACTGAACCGAGGTGCATCAATGCGCGAAGCAACAGGGGCGTTCCCATCTCGTACACGGACTTCAACATTCGATTCAAATTGGCTGATGTCAGCTCTAGCGTTGAATCTTTGGGTTTCAGCTGCTCAATCCAATTGCTTGATCGATAGAGAAACTCAGGCATGCTCACTTCGTACAATGCACAGCAACTCTTATTGTGTGGCAAGTGCTTCTCGACACGCTTCACCAAAATAGACCCTACCAACCCTTGCTGTAACTCCACAAGACTATCGATATAAACAGTCCTCGACATCTTGATTCGTATCTTCTGTAAGGATTTGTTACCAATCATAACCCACAGGAGGAACATTCCATCTGACGAGGCACCCTCCGATGATGCCAGTTCTCGCATTTCAATTACGTGCCATTCGTGCTGCGTCAAGGCCTCTGCAGCACTGCGCATGTAACCCTCCATGGAACCAAGCGCCATCTTCTGTTTCTTGCTGGAGGCAGAATCATCAGCCAACTGAGCGCGCTCCGCGGCAAGTGCAACCTTGCGGCGCTCCTTCCTCTGCTTGCGCCAAAGCTCCTTCTTCTTCTTGAGCCATTCGGGAAGATTCTCCTTAGAAAGTGTGATTCTGGCCTCGGGCGCTTCCTTCTCCATCTCAATAGAGGCATTTGCAACTTCCGCTTTGTCCACATCGACATCATTGGCCTCGGCACTGTTTTGGTCGGAAGCAGGAAGTTCCCTTCGCCTCCTCGTGCTATGGACAATGGGGCGTCCAGGGCCAACAGATTTCCGAGTAAAGTCTTCAATGTCGAGCACATCTGGCGGTTGACCCTGGGAGGATGACGAACTGGCTGCTTTGTCCGCAGCACCGAAAATACTAGTAATGCTCTTCTGCTTGAACCGATCGTTCATCCGCCGCACGGTCGTCTGCAGCCAATCCGGATGGGGCACTCTCGGCACAGGATTAGGCACCTTCTGCAAAGCTGCCGGGATAGTGATAATCTTACGGATAGTGTTATTGAGACGTTCACGGTAGTAGTCCCAATCTAGCACATTGCGGATGTCGAAGCCTTCTCCCTCCATTTCTGGGGCCTTGAGCCATTTGCGCAGGTAGTGTTTCATCACGGCTGGCTCCGCCTTCCAAATGGCAGTGGGCACCGCACGTCCGGTGACCGGAGCTCCGTGGGGAAGTTGAGATATGATGAATCTGCAATTAAGCCCTTTGTCCTTGATAATTTCAGCGCCTAGGAATTCGCCAAGACGTCGAGCAGTCGTCTGCGACGTGCCCTTTTGATCGCCGTAATCATCCAGCTGTCGGCTCATGTTGCGATTTTCGCTAATGAGATCGAAGAGCTCGTCCGTGTCGAGACTCTCCCCGCGTGTGTCCAGTACGTCGATCCAGTGATTGGCGATTTCCGCAACGCTATCGTAACAATCCACCAAAGACGATCCGTCGAGGAAACGTTCGAACACTTGAGACTGGAACGTCTTGATCAGTTCTAGCTCACCGCGTCGCTTCAACTCGAATCCCTTTAGCTCGGCGAGGGAACCATCAAAGTTGAATACCGCATAACGCTTCTTGAGGAGCCTGCCCTCCTCCGTACTGGCTGGCAAAACCATGCAGCGGTACGGACCGTCCAACTCGAAAAATATGGAACATTCAGACTTTGTTTCATACTTGCCGGTGAGAGGGTCCTTCAAGTCCTGATATTGATGGTTGGTGAAATTTTCGTGTACATCGGCATTCAGCATAATGCAAGGGTACTCTAATCGGAACGTCGATCCGTTATCCAATTGAAACGTGAAAATATTCGGGAAGCTCCCAGGGAAGATGCACCAAATACCATCCGTGTCTAATTCCAACGGTCGTCCGATCTGCTCGATCAACTTCCTCGCCTGCACGATCAAGTCGGCACCCGTCTTGGTCACGATCCCAGCCATCTCCATGGAACGCCATCGCGCGCCCTTGCGCATGACGTAGCCGTAGAAGCTGTTGAGGATGCACTTGTGCGCCACCTGCAACGAATCGTAGACCAATGTCGTGTCCTCGGCCTCCTTCCTCTGCTGCGGAGTGCTGGCCTTGCCGATTTTATTCCCCCAGACCTTGGTGAGCTTCTTGTACTCGTAACGACGATCGCGGAATTGACGTACGGTGTCAACATAAAAGTCATTCTCTCTCATACAGACCGTATCGGTGCGAGTGACCTCCTCGGTGACCTTCGTCTTCTTGTAGGCATTCTTGCTGTAGAGCTTGAGCCGATCCGACACCGCCTTTGCCTGCTCCCTGACGTTCATCTCGTGGAACGCCCGCCCGGTGCCGTCACCCGTCACCGCCGTCGTCTCCCTCGCCAGCTGGTCCCTCGTGCGGTCGTACTCACCCCTCGTCGCCGGGTTGTAATCGCCCCGCCACACCCACTGCATCCTGCGCTTGCAATTGTTGCGCGCCTGGTTGAAGTCGCACGACGCGCACGTGGCGTCGTCGACGATCGCGGAGGGTTGGAGACGGTTCGTCAATATGATGTTGGGGTACATGGCCGCGACGTCGATGTGGTAGACGTACGGCGTTTCCATGCGCTTCGGTCTGTCGCGCAGAAGTTCGAGCTTATGGACGATTTCCAATTTGATCTGGTGTGCCGAGGGAAGGGCGGAATCAACGAGGGGTGAGCGTTATGATGCACAAGTGCGGGTCGAAAAAAAACAGCACCGCGACGGCAGCCATCTCGTCCCGTCTCTCACCTCGTCGTAATTTGTAATCTTACTCCGATCGATCCCCCCCTCGACCTCGATCGCGAACGTCATGTCCCTATCGACGTTGTCAATCAATCCCTGGAACCCCTCCGGCCTCATGTCGAACTTGTACTCGATGTCGGAACGGTACACCCCCGTCTCCAGGCACTCGACCTTTCCCCCGATGTAGGTCTCGGACTCGAGGAGATGGCCCCTGGGCGTGAATTTCGCCACCGGATCCATTTGCTTGTTCGGGCAGATGATGGATTTGGTGCATGCCTCCACCATGAGAAGGGCCTCGCAGAGCGTCCCTGGAGGAGAGATGACGGAAACGAATGGCGTTATAGAAGACAGCAGTTCGAGGTGTGGTCAACGACAACAGAGACACACGAAATAATGACAAAAGACCAATATGTCCCAAATAAGTGATCTGTCGATCACATCGCATAGAATAACTCATCCCCACCGCCACCATCAAAAACAACTCACCACTGCCCTTCCTGAGGACGTCCTCGGGACCCATGGGTATGATCGTGCACAGCGAGAAGATGAACATGTGCACGTATTTGTCGTACAGGTAGTATGTCGCCACCGCGTCGGAGACCGAGTAGCTCGCCATGTGCGCCGGCCGCTCGCGCGCGTACCGGACCATGTCCTCCGGATCGACCTCCACGGGGTCGTACCCTAGCTTGTACTTGGTCACGGCCTTGAGGCCCTGGGAGCCCTGGGGGAGGTAGGAGTCGCGCTTCACCCAGCAGAAGGCGTCGAGGTGGACGGCGGTGCGGCCGCGGTACTCGGAGCCGTCGGCGGAGCCGCCGCCCCCGAAACCCACCCCCCCCCCCCCCCCCCCCCCCCCCCCCCCCCCCCTCCTCCCCCGCCTCCCTCCGTCGAGGCCGCGGCGTTGTAGAACCCGATCTCCCTCCGCAGGTCCAGTCCGTACACCGCCGCCCTCTTCTCCAGGAACGGCCAGTCGAAGAAATCCCCGTTGTAGGTGACGACTATCTGCGGACACGACCTGTCGAACTCGTGCAGGAACCGCCGTATCAACGCCTCCTCCGTCGGCTCGTTCATGACGACGAACGGCCCGGGATACTTGGGTTTCGGGGTGTATTCGAAGTTCGACACGTCCCCCCCCACCACGTGCCTCGATAGGAGGAGATATCCCATCCCGTCGACCATGTACGATATCATGAATATAGTGTCGTGGTCGGCATCGGGGAACTTGAGCGGGGCCTTCGTGCACTCGATGTCGAACGCGAGGACCACCGGGTTCGCCTTGGGCAGGGTCGCCCTGTCGGTCGCGACGACCCCCCCCGACGGCAGGGGCGTGAGGGTGTACCAGCATCCGGCGCGCAGGTTCAGGTCGATGCACGCCCTCACGAGGTAGGGCACGTCGTGCTCCCGAATGTCGAGGAGGGACGACAGGGGATCCCGCTCGACCGCCGTCGGGGCGACATCGCCTCCGCCGCCGCCGTCGTGATCGGCGTCGTACATCGATACGGAGGGGGAGGTTTGGAGGAGGTCGAAGCCCCCCCCGCCGCCGTCGTCGCCCCCCCCATCGGCCCTCCTCCTCTCGTTCGCCCTCAGCACGTCCGACACCTCCCTCTTGACCCTCTGGAGCTGATCGACGTTGTCGAAGACCAATTTTACCATCGGCCTGCCCCCCAGCGCCTGAGACCTCGCGCCGAGGTGGTTGGGGGCGTCGAGGTCCATCTTCCGCAGTATCTCGGCACCGCGCAACCCCGAGGGCTGGTACAGCCTCGTCAGGGCCGCGAGAAGGTCCTGGTAGTGGTACTGCAGGTCGTGCGCGTCCTGGGCCCGGAGCTCGTCCGTCCTCCTCTCGGCGTCGGC
>JALLOS010000805.1:0-17042 GCA_036939435.1 Stephanodiscus minutulus
CACAAGCGAGTAAAGAATATTGTTTTACTAGCACACAAATATAAATGTATACTTGATTCTTCGATCGACGCACATGTAATTTGCGTTAAGTGGAATTGGAATGGACGTAGATTTCCCCATGCAACCTGAAGGACTTAAACAGCACCATGTACCAATTTGAGCACGCCTTGTGATTTGTCGAAATCTTTTGTATCAGCCAAAAGCCGTGACTATCCAACGAACCAAGACAGTACGAACATTCTTCATAAAGCAATGGGGAGGTCACCAAAGAAAGTCATTATTGCAATAATCTCATTGTGAAACATTTTGATAGCTATTTAATGTTTAATGAGATATGAAACGGGCGTTTACTCTAGCCTGGTAAATATTTCAAAGAACCCCGCAGAGGAGTTGTACGAAGGTCCTCCAGCAACAATCCATTCCCCATCTTGAGAAAGAGACACAGACGACCCGAATGACGTCGAGTTTCCGAGAGAAGCAACAACGATATCAGCAACATTCCATCCCGTCGAGTTTTCTTCAAGGACTATAAGCGACCCACTCAAAGTGCTATCGATGGAGATGCTCTTGCTGCAGCTGACGACTTTTCCATTTTTCGATATGGAGACGTGTGAGCCGGCCTCTTCGTTTTCTTTGCTGCCAATAGAATTTCCAATTATCATCCAATCGTCCTCTTGGAGTTCGTACACTGCACAAAGACCCACCTTTGATACATCAGCACTGCTGAAGCCATTGGATCCAACGACTAGGCGCTTCCCATCGCCGGAAAGTGACACGGAGTAACCGAATTGGGCTTCGTCATTGGCCCCGACTAAGGTCTGGCCCTGATTCACCAAACAGGATGAGAAGGAATTCCCAACAGATCCGCCCTCGACTTTATGTACAGTCACACTTCCACTGCTGGACAGATCGCCATTTGATGACGTAAACGCACCAACTGCCAGCGTAGTTCCATCATTTGACAACGACACAGAGAATCCAGCGCGGTCGCCGTCTGATTCGCCGACAACAACGTCACCCAATAAGAACCGCCGCTGGAGGATGTTGTGGTACGCTCCTCTTGGCAGCACGAAGATCATCGCTGCCTCCCTCTTCCGCCGAGGTTGCCAATATTATAACAACAAACTAAATAATTATTCTGATGGCTTTTCAAGACATCCTATGACTTGAACAGTCGACAAAATTTCTTGCATCTAAGAATATATGCATTACAACACCTCTCTATGGGCCGCCGCGATAATTGCAACTCCCGAAAAAACAGTCGCCCAAACACAGAGCTCGCTCAATATTTGAATATCATTCAAATTCGACATGTCGCTGAGAGAAGCTGCGGAAAATTTTCGCCCGGAAGAAGAAAAAAAGGGCGCTGCTCGCCGATTATCACCCCCGGCAATTCCCGACGACGCGATAGTCATCGGTTTCATCTCCTCCTCGTCCCGTAGAATGTTGCCCCGGCCGCCGCCCGATCCGCCGACGTTCGATTCCGTCGACGGATTCCGGATTTCGCCTTCCCTCGCACCGCGCTCCGGGGGGGTCGTCTTGATGACCTCCCACTCCAGCCGAAGCAGGGCCCAGATCGTCCGCCGGAGGATTTCCGCGGACGCCACCAGCGACCCCGAGAACAGCCGAAAGTCCGGACTGTCCTTGTAGGCGTCGACGATCAATCCGGTCGTACGGGAGAGGTACACCGTCGGCATGAGTGTCATCATACCCACGAAACGGAGGCAGAAATTCAATCCGAATATGACGTGGTAGATATACGATCGATCGTATAGCCTCCGAGAACGGAGGGTATAGGGCCACCACCAAAACAACCCCCGACACCACCGACCTCCGCCGGAAACGCCGGTCGAGCCATCGTGGTGGTGGCCGTAGTAGTTGTAGTAGCCGAAATTCGGATCGATTTCCAACAGTCCCCAATCCATGAATACGTCCCACCACACCTGATACAACGTCGTGACGAAGAAACACGTTAACCAGAGCGGAGACTTCTTGACGCTCGGATCGAACATGCCGAAGGTCGCGACCTCCGCGGCCAAGAAGTACTTGAACGCGTTGCCGAGGTATGGCCATCGCTGCTTCGCGTCGTAACACTGTCTCAAATTCTGCAAAAATCTCCACCACAGGCTTTTCATCATCCCAGGAGAGAGAAAAGCAGCGGCAGCAGGACGAGACAGAAGGAAAAAAAAACACTCGACGTGTGAGGAGGAAGGGAGACGGCACGGCGCGCGGCGGCGGCGGGGGGGGGGGGGGGGTAGAAAGGGATACAAAAGGCACACACACACACCCCAAAACACTCGGCATGAACAGACAGGATCAAACTCACGGACTGAGGGTGCAACCGGGCAACACCACCGTGTGCAAGAGCCAACCACAGAAATCGGGCGCGGGCAACGGCGGCGGGACGCCGCCACCCCACCACCCCGTATTCATCATCCCCCAATACGCATCACCGAACGTATATGGTAGGTGAAAGATGGCGGTCGCCAAATCCTGCAATGGACGGACCGTCGACGTGAGTACGTCTCCCACGAATCCATCCCGGAATGTCACCACGTGAAACGGCGCCGTCGCCGTCAAAGACAATATCGACCAGAATGTCGATCGGGACGTTCGCCACGGATGGAACGATGCGATCGTCATCATCGCTAGGAGGGCGAGTGGTATCAGTGACGAGGCGATTTTCGTCTCGTAGCTTTCTTCTTCCCTCCCGCCTCCGCCCCCGTCGTCCCCGTCGACCCCGTCGTCGTCGCTCCTCCTCCTCCTCCTCCTCCTACTACTACTACTACCGACGATGGTGGTGGCAGCGAACAGGATGAGGGTGGCGAGAGTCACGGTCAATACGTCTAGGGATGCGCACAGGACGCTCGAGGAGGACGGGGGCGTCGGTTCATGGTTGGTACGCGCAGCCCGAGGCCACGATGTCGACGACGACGACGACGACACCGTCGCGGCGATCGGTCGCGATACGTCTTCTTCGTCTTCTTCGTCTTCTCCGTCGTCGTATTCGTCGCGATGGTGTCCCTCCTCCTCCTCCTCCTTCCCCCTTTCCGCGACGACGTCGTCGCGAGCGCATCGTCGATTCTCGCAGTCGTCTCCATCCGAAACTCCTCCTCCTCCTCCTCCCACAACCACCCCCGATACCCGCCTCCCCCCAATTCCAATCTCCCCCCCCCTCCTCCGCATTCGTCGTTCGACGTACGATCGACCTTTCTCGTACGCCCTCCTCGCGCGGTAGTGGCCACCACCACCGTCGGCGATACCCCCCCCCTCCTCCCCCTCCTCCTCCTCCCCCGATGATGATGATGATGGTGGCGGCGCGAAGAGCAGCCTTCCCACTACCGCGCCACCACCCATATGCGCATTCTTCTCCCACGTGCGCAGTAATGCCGACAGACACAATAGCAGGAAGGACATTTCCGTAATTAGTCGGTACACGCGCAGGGATTCGGGATGGCGGGACAGCGCCGCGACGAATCCCGGCCGCCGACGTCGGCGCGACCCGCCATCGTCATTGCCGTCGTTCGGGTCGCCGTCGCCGCCGCCGTCGTCGGCGAGAGCGAAGAACAGGACGAGCACGAGGGGGGCGAGGAGGGCCAATTTGCGAATTGCGATGCCGTCGTCGCCGCCGCCGCCGACGATGGCGTCGTGTTGCAGCCGCGGGGAGGGACGGTCGTCGACGTCGTCGTCGTCGGCGACGTCGTCGTCGGCGACGTCGTCATCGACGGGGAAATGAGGAGGATTGGGACGAGGAGGGTGAGGAGGAGGAGGGGGGTTGGGCGTCCCCCCTTCCAACGGCGGCGACGGTCGTCGTCCGGACCCCCCGTCGATCACCGCGTCGTCGTAATCGTCGTCGTCGTCGTCGTGGTATTGATTCTGGGGCGGCGTCATGATGGTGGTGGTTGTGGTGGTAGTGGGGGACGGGAGCGTCGTCCATCTCCTCCTCCCGCTGCTTACGCGAACCTTCGCCTCCTCCTCCTCCTCCTCCTGCCCCTCGTTAGACATCGAGTTCTCTTTATCGGCCAGCATGCATGGTGTGATGTGGTGACTGTTGTGTGTAGGTACTTATCTTATTATTGTCCGATAAAGATTAGTACAAAGTTACTCAAAGGTTTTTTCTTTGGATCAAGGGCTATGCTAATTTTTATCTGACGACCCCAGTAGAGTGGTTTTACAAAGTCAATTCGCTGCGTTGTGATGGTAGTTGCGGAAATAGTATTACCAATAATCCGATTATATAAAAATATTTCAGTAGGGACATATTAGAAAACTGCAATAAGAAATGTGTGTCAGACACACATAACCCATTTTGTAAAAATATTCGTGGACACACAATAATGGCAGATTACATATTAAAAATGTGTGTCACCACAGTTCCCTCTCTAGGGGACTGTCCCTAATGTGATGCATTGGGGAGGATTAGGGAAGGGATAGAGGCCTATTGTGAAATCTCCACAAGTGCGCAAGCGGGATTTAAATGAGAAAGAATCGAGGCAAAGTATTAGAGCTCGCATTTTAAGCTCATCAAGAAGCTTTTGCTCAATTTTATCAATCATCTCAACTGCGCATGCCGCCTTCTCCTCCCTGCACACAGGATTGAGGAGAACGTGTAGAGTAGATCTACCAATTCCAAGGTTGAGGTCCCATTCTACAGAGGGCACAGTTCCCTCCCCCATTAACATTCTCACTGCAATTGTCGCCAAATAACTCGTCCTGAAGCAGGTGCTCCCGTAATGAACTTGAATATTCCTTCATGACAATTGTAGCGAGAGTGGACTTCTCATATTTGTGTCAATGAGATCTCTTTTCATCACAGAACTCGTGTGTTTGGTTCGCATTTTTGGCAGATGATACCGGATAAAAATACACAATTCATAATTTTTTTTGCCATCCGTCCACAACGTATTCCACGATGTCCTCCATCGTCGGCACTGCTGTTATTCTACTCGCACGTTATTGTTGTGCCGATTCTCGTACTTCGCCCTGCAGCTTCATCAACGACTACACGAATGTGGGATCGTCTGCATTCTGCATGACAGCATGGCCCTGTGAACGAGCGGTACGACAATCTCACCATGTGATTTGATACCCGTTTCTGCCATGCTCGATTTTTTTCTTCACTCACTTTCAAACTCACCAAACCTAATCCGCCGATCCCCAAAATCTGCTCTTGTCACCCGGCGAATTACAGATCGACGATGGTCTCGGCGGAGCTGATGCGAATCTAACGAACCCACAGACCCTCAGGATCCCCAAGACCGGTGCTCTCGCCATCGTCCCCAGTAGTCCTGGTCGAGCAGCAACGATTCTAATGAATCCACCGACCCTCAAGATACAGACGAAACATACCCTCGCAGAGACTTGTGCCAAGATGAATGTCGTCACTAAGTTCCTCAACAACGTTGTGCCGCGTTTCACCTGTACATCGGCACCCCTCGTCGACATGGTCATCATCGAATTGGCGATCATCATTCAAGGTGGAAAGAATGTGGTGATGAGTGGAAAGAATGTGCTGATGATGCCATCTCCTGCCATGTTGATGTGCTCTGATCTGGTGCTGGCATGCTTCACTCATGTCAATTCTCTTTGCAACGAAGAGGAAGATGCCTTGGCCTTTGAGAAGATGGTAAGACATTTGTCCCACGTATGCTTCTTCTCGCGCTTGCACACTTCTCACGAAAAAAATCGTGCCCAAAACTACTCACTCTTGATCAATTCAGGTCATGTGCGGCCTAAGAGGACCAGAAGCGAGTCGAATGAAATCACATGCCCTCGAGATCCCCAAGACACGTAAGCTCGCAGAGACCTATGCCAACAAGGACAATTCTCTCGGCAGCAAAGAAGAAGGTTGCTTGACGTTTGATGAGGCGGTGAGATTTTATCAACGTTATTCAGTATGTTTCCATCTATATCTAGCCCAAGACACTCACAGAGCCTCTCCTCTTCCAATCTCTCATGACGACTTTAGATGAACGGACTCAAAGAAACTGCTGACGCCGCATACGAATTACCAAAAAGTCACGAATGCCCCTGTCGCAAGCCTTGGTCTGATCGGAACATGAATCAGATTGTGAATCAACTTGGAGATTTTCCGCAGAGCCTCGCGCTAAACGCAGTATTTTTGGTCATAGTTTCGTCTCTCCACAAAACAAAAATTGACCTAGGTGGAAGGCTAATGACCGTGCATCCCACCATCTTCCTGACGTGCTTCACTCTGGTCGCATGCGTTGCTGGCCAGGTTGGTGCTCTTGGTTATGACGAGGAAGGTGCATCTGAGCTTGTGGTAAGATAATTTCCAGTGAAGTGATAACTATCTATCCAAATATAGACACACACTCACGTATAATCTCCTCCTCCAAACATGAATTCTCATGACGACTGTTGTAGACCAATGGACTCGAAGAATCCTCTCAAGAATCAGCGTACGAATTCACGACAAGTCTCGACTGGGTCCCTCCCAAACCCTGGTCTGATCAGAACCTCGGCAATGGTGTGGAGATGATAACCGAAGACATTCTTCCGAGTCTTGCGCTATATGCGCTCTTCGCTGCCATCTCTATGATGATTATCTATAAAACAATGGGTGCCAAGTGTCAATCGAAGATCATCGTTTTTGGTCGTAGAATGATCATGATGGTGCAGCCCACCACTGTCTGGACTTGCGTCACTCTGCTCACATGCTTTGCTGGCCACGCCAATGCTGCACAAGTCTATTATGAACGGGGATTATGCTTGGCGGTAAGATCATATTTGATGTGTTATGCCGTTTAATTCAATGATGAATACTCAACATTTGTTCGTTGCTTGTGACGACGACTGTAGATGGGTATCATCTTCGAAGTGGTGTATCCACTCGTATACGCAGCAATAGTCTTTGTGGCAATCACTGCAGTGATCTTCTTCATCATCGGTGCTACTCATCTATCGAGCAAGATTTTTTCTGGTCGAAGAATGGTTCTGTTGCAGCCGTCCACTATTCTGGCGTATTTCGCCCTGGTTGTGTGTTTCGCGGGTCATGTCGATCATGTCAACGCTCAATTCTTTTATGCCAAAGGAAAATGTTTAAACGAGGCTAATAATGGGGATCCTGGTTGCAACGCCAAGGAAGTGACTCCATCAGTAACAGGTATTGACGGACCCTCAACTTGCACCCGAGGGACAATCATCAAAATCAATATTACTTTGAGTATGAATTTCAATGCTGAAAGATTTGATTTGGGGATATATCTCGGGCTCAACGGAACAAGTGCTCGGACTGGGACAAATACGTGTCTTGTGCAGTCGTTGGGCCCTGCTGATGCCGGGCCTACTGTTTCCAATGTTGATGGTGATAAATGTTGGGATAGCGCAGCTGGCATTTCTACCATAGTTATCAAAAATGCCGACATATTATGCAATGATACAGACAACTCAGGGAAGGTCACATTTAAATCATGTTTCGTGTGGAAAACAAAAGGACCAAATACTAATTGCAACGATAGTTCCGTCTTACTATCCAATCCAGAAACAGTGAGTTCTGTTCCCATGTTCGGTCTTGAAACCTCGACTCGTCATCTCTCACAAACAATTTCGACTCTGGCTAATAATCAATCCAATGCAGAAATGTAAATGCGTAAATCATAACGACGGAGATATTCAAATTCCACAGATCTCAATTCCGTCGAGCAATCCATCCAGCAACCCGAGTGGCAACCCTTCCCAGAACCCCAGCAGCATCCCGAGTGGAGATCCTTCCAGCAACCCCAGTGAGAATCCTTCTGAGATCCCGAGCACTGACCCGAGTGGTGACCCAAGTGGAGATCCGTCCAGCAACCCGAGCAGCAAACCGAGTCAAAATCCATCCAGCAACCCGAGTGGCAACCCTTCCCAGAACCCCAGCAGCATCCCGAGTGGAGATCCTTCCAGCNGAGAATCCAGCGCGGTCGCCGTCTGATTCGCCGACAACAACGTCACCCAATAAGATCCAGTCAAGGCCGTCGTATTCGTGCAAACCTGTGCTCCCAGTCCCACCATTTCCTTTGGGAGCACCGACAGCTAAGCGATCGCCATCACCCGACATTGAAACGGAAAATCCCAACCTTTCGGCATCCTCCTTCCCTTGGATCGAACTTCCCAGTGGACGCCATGAATCGGAAGTGTCGGAGTATTCAAAGACCATCACTTCTCCATTTTTCTCCTTCCCCGAGCTGCTGCTGCTACGGGCTCCGACCGCCACGCGTGTTCCATCGTTTGATATCGATACCGATGCTCCGAATTCGTCGCCGGTTGCTCTGCCGAACATACCATCTCGTCCGAGAGAAGAATAAGAGTTGTCAGTATTGCGTTGATAAACTCGAACGAGACCAGTCCTCTCGACGGCTGGCCCATCGGCCTCCTTAAAACCGACGGCGACGAAATCCCCGTCCGGCGACATGGACACTGATGACCCAGCATGCTCGAACTCTTTCATGCCCGTGATTGTTTGGACATGAACGTAGATGACAGGTCGGACGAGATGCGACGCATTGCTTGATGGGCTCGAGCTAGGATATGACGGGATGTAATATGTTAAATTGCTCGATGGCGACGGACTTGAAATTGGAGACAACGAACTTGGCGATGAGCTGTTGAGGAGCGAGCTTGAGCTTGGCGCTGCGTTAACACTCGGATGAAGTGATTGTGGTGAGCTATTTGTATCATTGTGCTTGGAACTGAGGATTGTTGGTGATGGCGATTCGCTTGGTATGAATGATGCAGTCGACGCCAGTTGCTCGCTGCCGTCTGTATAATATGAATTATTATGAGGAGATGGACTGGCACCACTCTCTGTGTTGTTGTTGATAATGAAAGGTACACTTGAAGTGGATGTGAAATTGGCCGGTGATACTGCAAGGTTTCCACGCAGGGACGGGAACGTGGATGGAACCTGGGTCTGCCCTCCCTCTAATGGCACGACTACGGAAGTAGTGGGGGCCGAATTAATTAAGTCGACGGCATTGTCGCTGTCAACTTCAGCCATATTGGCACTAGTAACTTTGGAGACACCCCACCAGGTCAAGAGCCCGATCCCAGCTAGCAGACTCAGACCCAACAACAAGATCATGGTAATCTTACGACAGTTCCACACGCAAAACTTCCACAGCCGCTTATTCTTCCTGCGCAGATTCTTGGTGGCCTTCACATCCAACTTGGAGCTATGCTTCCTGACATTCTTCCTGACATTCTCCGTCAGGTATGACGGGGTGAACTTGCTCGTCTTGCTGCTCTTCTTAGAGCTGCTTTTATCGTCCGAAAATTGATCACGGCGAGCCCTGTCGAACCGCGAGGCAGGGGAGTCGTCAAAATCCCCCTCGAGCAGATCTTGGAGCGTCTGCTGACCGCGGTGTCTCTCGGTCTCGCCGTATTCGATGTCCGCCAACTGCTCGGTGGCGAATTCCCGCTCGATTGCCGAGTTTCGTACCGTCATGCACATCCTGATGGACGGCGGGGGCACCCCCGAATCGGCGTCGATGTCGCTGTAGGAGACGCTGTCGTCTTCCTTGCCCAGCAAACCACCCGGCCTCTTTTTGTACGGATCGCTCCTTGCGGCCGTTGGCAAGTCTTCCAGCTCATCGAACGATGAAAGCCGGATCGATTCGAGCCGGTAGTCAACGTCGTTCCGGCGGTAGTCCACGCCCTCCCCCTCGCGGCCACCATCGGCCCGTTTGCCGTCGTCCCCGCCCTCCTCGGCTGACGACGAGAAATAACGACGCGTATCGATCTCCTCCTGGACTATGTCGAGGCTCGACAGATTCTGCCTCAGGGCGGTGGAGGCGCCGCTCGCGCTAGTCGTCGACGAGGCGCGGGGCCGGAACGTCTCCTCGTCCTGCTGTATGCATATCTCCTTGATGTCGCTGCTCGTGACGCTGTCGTCGGAAGCGTCACCCCTCGCCGAGCCCGACATCGCCACCGATTCCGGCACGGGGAAGAGAGCCTCGTGGGCGAGGCGTAGCTCGGTCAGCTCGGACCCGTCATCGTCCTCGGTAAGCGCCGACGCGACGGCGGACATGTTGGAGGAGCGCTGCCGGGCGCCGCCGTCGCGGTCCCCGACCCCCCCCCCCCCCCCCCCCCCCCCCCAGCCGCCGCGGCCCCCGCCCCCCCCCCCCCCCCCCCCCCTTCCTCCTCCTCCTCCTCCTCCTCCGACGACTGCCGCATCCCCCCCCGCGGCGGTGATCACCGCCACGGCCGTCGGGTCGGTGTCGAAGGTCGTCCTCCTCTCGGTCCTCTCCCCGAGCGATCCCCCCCCGTCGGCCGACGCGTCGTCGTCGTCGTCGTCGTCGTCGTCGTCGTCGTCGTCGTCGTCGTCCCCCGCGGGGGGACCGTCCGCCGCCCCCCCCTTCGACGACGGCGTCGAGCCCTCCCCCGACGCAAACGGCGCCGCGTCCGCCGACGCGTCCCTCGCGTACAGAGTCATCTTGGTCGTCGCATCCTCCATCGTCGCCGCGAGGGCCGGGGCCACCGTTGCCGCGAGGACGATCTCGCCGAAGCTCATGTTGCTTGCGAATGAGCTCCTGAGAGTGAACGACGAAAACCTCCTGTCGTAATAATTGTTCCCCCCCTCGCCGCCATCTCCCGCCCCCCCCCCGCCCCCCCACGGCGACGACGACGCGGCGCCCGTGGCGCCCACCCCTGGTGGCGCCTTCCGCCATGGCTTGCGGGGGTCGTACTCCTCCTCCATCATCATGTTCAGGACGTCGCGCGAGCTGTAGGCGGGGACGGGACGGCCGTCGTGGTGGTGGTCGTTCTTGCCGTTGCCGAGATTGTTGTTGTTGTTGTTGTTGTTGTTGTTGTTGTTGTTGTTGGTGTTGGTGTTGTTGCTGCTGTTGTTGATGTTATTGTTGTTGACGTTGTTGTTGTTGTTCGTCACGACCGCGAGGGACGTCGGGTTGCCGATGCCGATGCCGCCGTCGCACTCCACACCGCCCCCCGTCCTCCCCGCCCCGTTGGCGTCGTAGCCCGACCCCCCCCGGCCGCGGTGCACGAACTCCTCGCAAAGGCCGCCGGCCCCAACGTTGTTCTGGTACGTGTCGATCATGGACGCATGCATAGACGACCGAGTCGTCGTCCCCGACAACCGCGTCCAGGAGGACCCCGACAACCGCGTCCAGGAGGACAGCAGCAGGCCCTGGACGGCGTCCGTCGCCGCCGCGATCGCGGCGGACGACCCGGGGGACGAATTACTGTCCCAGCGACCGACCCCCCCCGTTTTCTTGACGGGGAGGCAGAAGGCCGCCGGGCGGAAGCTACCCGCCAGGCCGCCGTCGTCGTTGTTGTTTTTCCTCTCCGCCATGCTCGCGGACGACGCGAGGCTGCTCGACATCTCATCCGTGTCCCACCCCAGTATCGGCAGCGCCTCCGCGCACTCGTCGAGGGATTGGGCCAGGCTCGGCCGCCGATGATTCGCCCGCTTCTGCTGCCGTTGCCGACCCCCCCCGTCGTCGCCGACGTCGCCGCGACCGCCGCCGCTGCCGGCGGTGCCCCCCCGGCCCGGCCGCCCCCCCCCCCCGCCGCCCCCCTCGACCAGCCTGCGCAGCTTCTCCTCGTGGGTGCCGGGCGGGCTGGCCTGGGACGACGGGGCGGGTCCGATCCCCCCCGCTCCGTCCTTCTCGACGCCGGCGTCGTCGTCGTCGCGCGCCCCACCGCCGTCGCCCCGGCGGCCGCCTCCGCCGCGTCCGCCGCCGCTGTTGCCGTAACTGCTGCCGCTCAGGTGGCTATGGTGCCACCTCCTCTTCTCCATCTCGACGAGCCTGCTTATCGTGTCCAAGGGCGTGGGGTCGCCGTCGGACGAGGCGGCCTCTATCAACTCGCGAAGGACGGAGTTTTTGCTGCTGTCGACCGAAGGGGACCGAAGCGACGACGCGACCGAATCGGCGGGGGGGGAGGGACGCCGTCGGGGTAGTAGCAGTGCCCCGGCCCCGGCCTCGCCGGGGGCGACGAGGCGGGACGACGGCGCGCGGGACGGGTCGATGCGCGCCGACCCGCTCGGCCGACGATTGCGCCGTTCGCTCGCCTGCGTCCTGCCGGAACGGTGCGACCTCCCCGATCGTCCCTCGGAGCTCATGGAGGACCGGCTCAGCATCGACGGCCTCCGCCCCTCGGCGGCGGATGCGGCGGGGGGGTCGCCGGACAGGTCCAGGTCGACGGGACGGATCCGCGCTCCCGACGGCCTTCGCCGTCGCTGCTGCTGCTGCTTCTGCTGCGGGGAGTCCGTCCGTTTGAGAAGGAAGGGCAGGCGGTCGACGGGGAACTCCACCGACAGGTCCAGGCTCTCGCTCGAGTCGCCCGTGACTCGCTTTCGCCACCCCTCCCTACTTCCGTCACCGTCATCGTCGTCGGGGCTACCGCCGCTCCTCCGGCTGCCGCTGTTCTCTCGACCACCGCCCCATCCCATGAACCCGCCGTCGTTATCGTCGTCGCAATCGTCGCCGTCGCCATTGCCGTTATTGTCGTCTCGCCTGTAGTGGGACGACGACGACGACGACGTCTCGCCCCAACCGCGCCGTCGCCGCGACGGGAAGTCGACCTCCATCGGAGGTCGCTATGATATGATGCGATTATATATCGGGATGGGATGACGATTATATTCTGAGATCCTCATCCTCTCCTCCGTCCCCGCGCCCTGCCTCGTTAATCTTGTGAGAGAAGCCCCCACATCCGAGTCACAGTTAAAAAATTGCAGTCCTGAAGGGTTCGTTTTTCGTTGGGTATGATACCTGTTAAAGGTAAGGTGTCATGCGAACGGACTGGTCAATTAGTTTTTACTACATAATATATCCGGCGTCACATCGTCCCTATCCTTTGCGCAAAAGATGTTGTGCGCTAGCTCCTGTATTGTCTCATTTTAGTCACTCGTCGGAGTCATATGACTTGTACTGATTCCTTTTTGAAGAAGAAAGCTGGACTCGATTTTTAGTCGGAGGCCAGACGACGAGCAGATGACATGACGACTGACGACGTGGCTGGCTGGCCGCTCGATTGAAGTGAAACTCCTCCGCGTGGGTCTCCCCATTCCTAGCCTGCCTTCGGGTTCCTTTTCCAAGCTGTCACGGTCGCTCATGACGTTTTGCGTGGTCTCTTCTCATAATTTACGTCACCGTCGATCAAATCATTTAGGACCCGATAGCGTCACACGAACCGATTACGTTTCCTCCTCCTTTTTTCCCGAATAAAAATAATTACCCCAGTGATTATGGATCCCCAAGACACCGACGACACGGCCACCGCGAAGCGCAAGGCCCTCGACAACCTCGCCGCGGGGTACGACGTCGCGGCCGCGTCGGCGTCGGCCCCGCCCCCCGCCGCGAAGAAACCGAAACCCACCCCCGACGAGGAGGACACGAAGAGGCACGCGAGGCTCGATTCGAACCGACGGGCCGCACGCGAATCCCGCAGGCGGAAGAAGGTCCTCGTCGAGGAACTCCAACGGAGCGTGGTCTTCTTCACGAGGACGAATGCCCAACTGAGGCAGAACAACGAGGTGTTGGAGGGGATGCTCTTCTCGGCGCGGGTCAAGATCGAGGGAGGAGGGGGCGCCTCCGCCTCCGCCGCCGCCGCCGCCGCCGCGGGGCGGAAGTTGCAGGGCGCGACGGCGACCTCCGACCCCCCCGCCGCCGCGACCATGCCCCAGGCGACGACGGCGACGGAGTCCCCCAAGACCACCGCTCCGCCGCCCCCCCCCCCCCCCCCGCCCCCCCCCCCCCTCCTCCGCCTCCGCCGCCGCCACCGCGCCACCCCCCCCCGCCCCCCTCGCGTTCCCTGCCGACGTCCTCCTCCGACGGCAGCAGCAAGCAGCGCAAGCGCAAGCGCAGCAGAACGGCCAGAACGCCCTCATGGCCAACTGGCTCGCGATGGCCCAGGCCGCGCAGCAGGCGAACGCCGCCGCCGGTATCGGCGGATTGGTCCCGAATCCCATGCTCGCGATACCGGGACTTTTCGGCAACGTCGTCGGCGCCAACCACCCCATGGTCATGGCGACGGGCGTCGTCGTACCGGCGGCGGCGGCCGCAAACTTCGCGGGGATGGCCGCCTCCGCGGGGAATCCGTTCGCGCTCGGCCAGCAGCTGATGATGCAGCAGCAGCAGCAGCGTCAGCATCAGCAGCAGATGGGAGCAGGTCCCACTACGGCCGCGGGCAATTGACATCGCGGATGGAGCGGAGGGGGGGGGGGGGGGGGTCGCCGACATCTGATCCCAGAATGGTATCCTCTTTTTTGGATTTTTTTTCCTTCCTCAAGGTCCATCCAAGTGCATGATGTTGTCGAGGGCAGCTTCCTGCAACTATAATGTGTGTCCTCTCTCTCTCTCTCTCTCTCTCTCTCTCTCTCTCTCTCTCTCTCTCTCTCATCACTGTATATCCGTTCCTCTCATTCGGAAGTGCATGTTCCGGAGGGTGTTCATAAGTCAATATTATGTACATAAATAAATATGAAGTTGTCCGCACAATAGTTTCAGATATTTTATTTTGCCATCTTGATGTGCAACGATTGAACTGTGCGAGTAATACAATTGATACATGCTTTCTGTGTGTGCTGACGGTAAGACTTCCACCGAACAAAGCCATGCGATTTGGTGATTTTTGTCACCATACAACATCAATGTATCACATTTCAGACACTAGTCGGGACTGTGAGTTGTAACAATCTACCCGGAGAGGATCTCATCTCCACCATTATCTCGTAGTGAAAATAAACGAGGGCACCGTTTGTTGACGCTTACATCAATTCATTTGTATTGAGTTATTCCTTGTTGTTGCAATTGTCAAGTCGACCATTATCCACGGAGGTCTGAGTTGCATTTCCGGATTGTCATCAACCAGCAGTTGTAGGAGCGTGACTCTGGCCTCGTCGAGAGATGGCATCTCAAGTGGAGGAGCTGTAAAGAATGATAGTTGGGATGGTGCCATACACATCCTTGCACATCGTCATCACAATTTTATTGGGCGTTGGCATACTTCGCCACAATCTTGGGAAGCGTGGCAGAGACAAGCAACTCATGAACGGTGAGAATGCTGGGTGATCTATAAGTCCCACCATCACCTACCTCCCAATACATGTTGCCGTCTGTGTTGTTAAGCGAGCCCATCCACTTCAAACGAGAGTGTTGAAGGAGCAGATGATACAAGTCTGCTGCACGGCGGATGCTAGTCGAAGCAAGTCAGATACGTAAGTAGGAATGTTCATTTTACAAATGGTTTGTGCTACAATTATCCGTTACGATATCAACGTTTTGACATCGGTATCTGGTGACGTGTCAAACTGGCGATCCTTCCAGAGGTACCCAGTAGTACCAATGCTGGCGTTGGTGAGGTTGAATAGAGTTATTGTAGGTAAGATTCTAATTCGAAAGGACTTCGCACCATACTCCAAGTATAGGCGTGCCAATCGCGATCCATAGAAGCAGAGATGAACATCCAGATTGCAATGAAATCTCAAAAAGCATCGCTTGATTCGTCGGAACTGTCTTCATCATGTGCATCCTCATTGTTGGTATACTTGTCGAGGTTTTCCGCCAGCCATGGGTTGCAGCAAATGCAATTTTTGCCTTTGTGCAATCCCGCGTCGACCGCACGTATAACAGCATTGTCCCGGCATTTCAAACCCAAAGCGAGCGAGGACTCGTACCCGTACACCCGCTCATCCTCGAGGACGAAAACGAGATTGGACCGTTCGGTATCCATGACTTCCCTGGCGAATTCTTCGAACGCCTTGTAAATCATGCTCGTCTTCTTGACTAGAAATCCACGTTGCTTTTCGGGCGAGTATTGAATCGTGAACGCAGCCTTATCGATGTGACTCGCTTCGATTTTTGCACGACGACCAAAACCCAACCGGATCGGGGTATCTTCACGATCACCCTTCTCGAGGGAGATAATTTTGCCAGCGTATGAAAATTGATACTTCTCGATGCTCTCACCCTTGTCTATTTTGGCATACACACTAAACGCATTAGAAAGCGGCTCCCTCCTATTGACCTCAAATGTCGTCTCCACTCCAAGTTGATTAACGATGCTCACTGTTACGGCAGACCACATCTCATCGTCGTGGCGCGACCCGAATCGTCGTTTGAGCGCCTCCCTCGTCGTCCGTTCCAACCGCACTTGCTCCTCTATCTGTTCCCGCACCTCTGTTAGTAGTGCATCCGCCTCCGTTGGTGCATCCATCATCGCTACTAGCAAGCTACGATGCTCGATCACGTGGCCGAGCAGATCCTTCATTTCGTGATTGTAGTCCTCCATCTGACTGTGCTCCCCCCACATCTCGTCGACGGGCCAGCACGGCACTAGCTGTGTAGCGTCCCAGTCGCCGAGTTCTTTCTTCAGCAGGAGGAATTGTCGGTACGAATCAAATACTTGCTTCGCCTCTGCGATGTCCCAGCGGAGCGATTTCGAGCAACGCTCGATGAGGACGGCCGCCTTGGCGACGTGAACCTTCCACCAGTTCTTCTCGCGGATGTCATTGGCGTCGTGTTCGCGGCGGACCTTGGCCTCCGCACCCTTGGCGACGGCGGCGTTTACCACTGGCGATGCATTCTCCTTGTCGTTCTGAAGCCGCTGCGGATCGTCGCGCCGACGAGAGCCGCTCGTCTTCCTGTGTCGCGTCGCTTTGGGCTTCGTATTTGACTTCGTCGGAGCCATTTTGGATTTGTGCCGCGAGCGGGGGGGCGGATACTTCAAATCAATAAAATTAAAAAAAGGACAAATAATGATGAGACAGACCGTCAAGCCGCCAGCCAGATCATGAGACGCAGCAGCTGAATGCAGCAGAGCAGCACCAAAAAATGATTTTAAGCGATTCCATATGTAGGTACCCAAACGCGCAAATTACCAATACCGGTACGGGGCAGCGCATTACCGGTATGTACTGGTACCCATACTCGAACTCACTAGTGTTCTCTTTCTTATCACAATTTTTTCTGAAGTACAATAGAATTCACTAGTTTGGGCAGCGGATAGCCATGCCAATACTGGTACAGGCACTTGGCAAGTGCCCGTACTGGAAATGAACTCCATCGCGGCAATGCCAATAC
>JALLOS010000806.1:0-13277 GCA_036939435.1 Stephanodiscus minutulus
CCAACGTGAGGACATCGTCGACATTGATGACGTCGTATTCACACTGTCCTGCCCCCACTTGGCCCATCATCCAAGGGCACGCGCTCCATCCATACAGCATGGTTGACGCCGATGGTGCCTTATTCCTCCAATTGGCCGCCAAGGAGCAAAGAGCCCTTACAAAATGATGTGGATGATGCCGACGCGGCGAATACAGCGGCAACGGATGTCGCGATCGCCGTGACGAGAGCGCAACCTGCCTCCCACATCGTATCTTTCTGCTGCATCGTGACGATGGCGCAGAAACTAAATCGTCGTGTCTTTTCGTTTTACGGTCCTAACTACAATACTCGTTAATGTGTTTTAAACGTGGCTGTATCCCGAGCACCAGGACCCGGCGAAATAAAAATCGAAATGTGCATGAGTAAGTACTTTCGCACCCCTCTCCTTCCACCCAAGCCATAGTAGTCGAGGATGGGACCCCCGTATCCGAGCCATACGATGCGATGTGTGTTATGTTGTGTCCTGCGTCAGTCATGAACTAGTGGACCTCCTGCTATACCGTGTAGAGCGCGATTGTTGCCCCCCCCCCCACCCTTCTCTCTTGCGTGCATTTTTCGTCTTCTCTTCTTCGTTTGCCTTGGAACGTGCGTCGGCGGGAGGGGGGGGGGGGAGGGCGAGACTTGAGAGCAAACAAACGCGGGACCTGGCGAGCGCGTCGTGGAAGAATCGCGACCGCCCCCACCCCCCCCCCCTTCTCGTCCGAATTACATTGCGATGGGGGGGAAAGAAAGCGTTCGATATATTATTCCGGGAAAAATCTTGGAGAGAGAGAGCTAGCGGGGGCGGGACGGAGGACGAAAAACCTATCCGGGCATCCCCACTCTCAGCTCCTCGCCGCCCTCGCCGTGTCCCTCGCCCTCGCCGGTAAGAAGCTCCCTATCCCGTCCATGGCGGGAACGACCGTGCGATTCTTCCACACGGTACGTTCCAGCCTCACGAGGCACTCCAACGGAGTGGCGCAATCGTCTTCGCCGTCGGAGTCGGCGGGAGAGGAGGAGGAGGAGGAGGAGGAGGTGGCCATCGACGACGACGACGACGACGCCTCCACCTCCACGACGACGATCTCGCAACGCTCCTCGGTACTACCCTCGACGACCTCGCACGCTTCCTTGGCCTCGAGGAATACCACCGTTGCCGCCATCGCCTCCCCGGGAAGCGGTGGCAGGAGGTCCACCGCCGCCGCCGCCGCCGCCGCAGCGGTCGTCGTCGTCGTCGTCGTCGTCATCTCCCTCTTCTCCTCCTCCCCCCCCCCCCCCCCCCCCCCCCCCCCCCCCGCCCCCCCCCCCCCCCCCCCCCCCCCCCCCCTCGACGGCGACGGCCACCGGCGGAATAATGGGCGTCGGCGTCGTCGCCATCATCGCCGCCATCGTCGGGAGTCCGATCATCGTCATCTTGACCCCGTGCTCGTCGAAGGTCCGTTCCAACACGTCCGGACACGCCCTCTCCAGGAAGTCGTCGAGCTGGTACTCGTTCGCGAATCCCGGCCTCATCGCCACGGGCGACCCGTCCCGGAAGACGACGAGGCTCGGCAGCTTCGAGAGCGCGTACCCGCGGCCCGCGAGCAGCCCGCGCAGCCCGATCGTGCGTTCGGCGTCGTCGACGTTCCACCTCGCGAAGTCTACGACGCCGACGTAGCGGGGTTGGGACTTGCGCAGGACCCTGTCGAGGAGCTTGCACGGGCCGCACCAGGGGGCGAAGGCGTCGACCAGGACCGGGCGGGAGGGGTCGGTCGCGGGTCGGAGGAGGGAGTGGCTGTTCGCGTCGGTCACGAGGGGGATGATCAGCTTCTTCTCCGTCGTCGTCGTCGGCGGCGGCGGCTGCGGCGGCGGGTCGTCGTCGCCGCCGCCGCCGCCGCCGCCGTCCGCGGCGTACCGAGGGATGGAGACGCCGGCAAAGGAGGCGCGATGGTGTGCTGCGCGTCGTCGTCGTGGGTCGGTGGTCGCGAATGCCGAGGCGACGGGTGGTAGGAGCATCCCGTACGAGGACGACGATGACGACGACGACGACGACGACGGGTGGAACATCATGAGCGCCGCGGCGATGGATATCATCGTCGTCATCGCGACGAAGAACGATGAGGACGACGGAGCCGACGCGCCGGGGGGGGGGGGGCGCGCGATCCTCCTCCTTCTCCTCGTCGCGTTCGTTTTCGAGGTCATACTACTTACGATGTATATTATTATTGGGGTCGTCGGGAGAAAGGAAAGAGTAGCGAGAGCGAGGAAGTCCCGACCCGGCCGTTCTGCGATCTGATTGAGGAGAGAGATTTGAAGAAGATAGATTATTACACCTCTGTGCCGGACCGGACGAGTTTGTTTTTATGAAACGAAACAAATAAGTACGATATGGTGGTATTTTGTTCTTGCTGCGAGCACACAAGTATTTCAGCTTGCTTGAGAACATTATTTTTTGCAGATGGTCGGATTTTCGGCAGTGGGTCGGTAGGTAAGTAGAAAATAGGTGTCATGGATCATGGAGCCCGCGCGGGAGGAGGGTCAGCGCCGCGCGTGGGGGCCGGCCGGGGCGGATTGTGGCGTGGCCGAAAAAGAATGTGGCGTCTTTTTTTTTGGGGGGGGGGACTTGTATTTTCTACACATTCCCACGCAAAGCTGGTATGGACGTGGTTGAATCCTGGATCCAGGTGTTGAACTTCGTGAATCCTTCCCGCCACAATAAAAGATCCCCCCCATACATAGCCCCCCGCCCGCCATCCAAGAAAAAATAGTAAGTACATACGTACCACTACTACCATAGAAGTAGTCTTACTACCATACCTACCTAAAATGGTTTAAGTATGTACTCTCTATGGTACACATCAAAAGTAGAATAGTACGATAGAGTAGAGTAAGTAGAGAGTTTAGGGAAGACGATGACGTGCACAAGAAGTGAAGACCATCATAATAATATATTATTCGGACTGAAGCAGGAGAGACAAAGAAGACCGACAATGAAGGTTGCACGCTTCCTCGTCGCCGCATGGTGCGCGACCGAAACCGCCTCGGCTTTCGTCCCGTCGTCGTCTGCCGGGTGGTCTCGGCGATCCGGGCATCGCCGCCCGACCGACGACGACGACGACCTCGCGATGGCGCCGGTGGATTCGTCCCTAATGGATCCGTACTCCACTCCCGCCATCTTCCTCGCGGGGGCCGGCGCCACCTTCTTCGCCGCGTTCGCCACGTTCCAGAAGGACAAGATCGACGGTGGCGGATCGAATGCCAGAAGTACCAAGAAGAGGTCCGGAGGCCGTTCGAGAGCTCCCGCCGAGCCGCCGAGGGTCGACCTGAGCATCCCGTACGACGCGGCCGCGACCCTCGCCTACGACGCGGCGCGCGCCGCGACGACGACGAGCAAAAAAAATTTCGGCTTCGAGGCGTTCCGATCGCTCTACGAGGCGCAGGTCGTCGCCGAGGTCCGGGCGAAGGCCCGCATCCGAAATTTGAACGAGGAAGCGGAGGAGCTGAGGGAGCGCCTCGCTGCGCTGGAGGGGGAGATCGCGGGAAACGGGGGAGATTTGGCCTCCCTGAACGACGAGGCCGCCGGTTTCAGGGCTCAGATCCAGGAATTGTTTCGCTAATTTGGGAGGCGCATCCCCTCGTGCCTCGTGTGCCGCACCGTGTGCCACATTCTTACAACTACCAGCTTCATCGTAAACGACGAAACAGATGATTCGATATGCGATTACTTACATCTCCATTGCGATCGAATTCAATTTCCACCGAAGCCAATTCGCTCGCTTTCGGGTGCCGATGCAGCAGGACGAAAATAATGTTCGCAATGGGGCGCTGCATCAGGCTTGTGAAATGTGTTTTGCAGCTCAATAATGATAGAATCAAGCATGATAAAACACCACGACAGGGAGATTGAGATTTCGAAAAAGTGAGAGGGTAGGCTTGGGCTGCTCGGAGCTTTTGCATTGCAAAAATGGAATGGACAAAGTACCTACAGCACATGATGATATCCAGTAGGAATACTTTTGCAAACTAAGAATCCACAACAGCTGTTAATAATTCTGTGGAAGCCTATTATCCCTCTATGAACCAATTGCAGATGATCCTGCGTTTGGGTAGAAACCATGGGATTGTCCCTTCTACCATTGTATTTTTGACCTAGACCGATTTGATCTCAGCGCCTTCAAAGGCGATGATCTTACAGCTATTTTGATGCAACAGTTCCATTAGTGACCTGTTGCACCGACACGAAAATGAAGTTAATTGCACAGTGGCATAAGCTGAGATCGATACTCCCTCTCTTTGAAAAGGTGGAACAATCAATAGATTTCTGGCAAGACAGTCAAAGTTCAATCATTTTTGTGTGAATAAGTAAAAGTATTTCACAAATTTGAAATCAACTTGATTTTCTCAGACTTGTAATCCCCCTTTGTGGATCTGCCTGATCTGACTGCTCAACAATCAATACGGGCGAGAATTCACCTATCTTTGTAACCTCTCATCATCTAGTAGAATTTCATGCTGATAAAGTCAGTTCCAATTCCAACAATCAAAATAATTCCATCAGGATTTAGCTGTTACGGCAATTCATCACCATGCATTTTGATATCAATGGTGGATGATGGCAGGTCTCATTACTCTCATGTAGTCCTCCTCCCGCCAATACCGACCCATCAATTGGCCATTCTATTTTACACATCACACCGCACAACATGATGGATATATTGGTATCAGCCCAGTATGATCTGTGGCAGGGCAGGGATTGCTACCTGAAGACCTCTGCACGAGCTTACAAAAAGTTAACAATGTTGCAACATTACTTGTGAGGTCTAATTGTGCAACCAGAGTAGCCCCTTCTGGTTGCAGAAACAGAATTACAGCAAGGGACACAGAGAGCATTGCATAAATTATTGTCAATGCACTGATGATGACGAAGTTGACGACGACGATGACAACGCTTCGAGAAGAAGATGATTTGACGACAATGGAATGCCAGCGACAGGCAGGAAGCTTGCGAGCGCTGCACCACACATCTGAGGCAACAATCAACTCTAATGTTTACAGTTGGGGGAGGAGGAGATGAGATAGGGGGACGATTTTAGGGGATGGGACGACAGAAAAGGGTCGAGGTGGAGGCGATTTGGCGGAGACATTAGAGCTCCACGAAATCACTTCCAAAACTACCTTTTGCCCACCCCAGAGCAACAAAAGGATGGGAACCTATTCCGCATGCATCCTGGGAGTGAGGCTGCCCTATTAGCGCCATGATCAGCTTGTGTTCAGGGCCCAATGATAGGGCGAATTGAAAAGCACTCGCCAAAATACTTTCATATGAGGAGTATGTACTTAGGGATTTTTGGTAACTTCAACATCAGCGTCGACCCTGTCGGTCGTCTGCTTATGTAACCCATTTTATTAGCGAAGACCCGCGTCATCTCTCCCGCGTTTTTCGTCGTCATTGTTGAAGTTCCTCGTGTCTCGCAATCTCCCCGACCGATTTGAGAAAACGAATGGCAAACAACCACGGGGAGGCAATGCGATCGCAATGGCCGGTGTTTCCGTTAAGAACCTGGCGGCCTAAACGGTTCTTCGAGAGACATAGCAAAAGTAGGTAGTACAATAGACATCAGTTTCTGTTAGAGAGATTGATGATACCGAGATAACTACTCTATCGGGAAGCAAACATTACATGAATCAGAAAGGAAGGCGGTAGGTGCAATATTCACTACGGAACACGTCAAAAGAAAAATAATGACAATATCGACGAAGGGGGCCTTCTTCTTGGCGGCGATCGTCGCCCAGCATCAATTCGTCGGTGGAAGTGGGTGCGTACATTGTTTGCATTATTATATACTCTCTGTTTGATCGGTCTCCTCCCCCTCCCCCCCCGTGCCTCCGAGAATGCTCGATATTCGTTGGGCTGGACTGATGCGTTCCTCCTCGTCCGTCATTTTGCCAGCTTCCTCCACCCGAGGCCTATGCCCTCGCTCGTCGCCGGTCGCCACTCCCTGAGGCGGGTGATGGAGGACTTCGAAATGGAAAATAGGGCGGGGGGGAAGACGACCAACGCGGAGGAAGGCGGGGGGGGGGGGGGGCGCCAGACGAGGGACGCCGAAACAATGGCGATGATAGGCGACGGGAGGAGGAGCGGGGGGGAGGACGACGGCCGCGAACTGCGGCCGCGGCAGCAGCGGCGCCCGGCAAAGGTCCAGCAGCAGGCCCTCGGCGCCGCGGAAACGAAAGAATCCCATCTCCAGTACGACGGGGCGGCGTCGGCGTCGGCGGCGGCGGTCGGCGGCGATTTCGACCACTCCATCCACGACCCGCAGGCCCTCGCGGACTACTACCTCCAACACGAGAACATCCCCCGGGTCATACTCCAGGCCGACCTCCTGGGCCGTTCGGCGCACGCGCAGATCATGCGCATACTCCCCAACAAGCCCCCCCCCCCCCCCCCCCCCCCCCCCCCCCCCCCCCCCCCCGCCATCCCGCCCCTCGTTTCCTCTACGCCCGAGTGGAGGAAACTCCGCCGGCACGCCGCCGAGGTCGTGGGACCGTCCCACCTGCGCGAGATGCTGCGGGATCCCGGCAGGTGCGACGCCATGGTCGCGGCGCACGACGGCGTGTACTACGACTATTCCCGACAGAGGGTCACGGAGGAGACGTTGGACCTGCTCTTCGACCTGGCCGAGAGTCGGGGCCTCGCGGACAGGATCAAAGGGATGTTCGGGGGGGAGAAGATCAACTTCACCGAGGGCAGGGCCGTGCTCCACACGGCGCTCCGGGCGGGGAGGGACGAGATCGGGACGGTGATCGTCGACGGCGTCGACGCGATCGGGGAGGTGCACGACGTCCTCGACCAGATCAAGCGGTTCACGGACGCGTTCCGGGCCGGGGAGATCACGGGGTACACGGGCAAGCGCATGCGCAACATCGTCTCCGTGGGCATCGGGGGGAGCTACCTCGGACCGGAATTCCTCCACGAGGTGCTCAAGACCGAGAGCGAGGGCATTAGCACGTCGCTGGGGTACGACCTGCGGTTCCTCGCGAACGTCGATCCCGTCGACGTCGAGCGCACGTGCGCCGACCTCGACCCGGAGGAGACGCTGATCATCGTCGTGAGCAAGACGTTCACGACCGCAGAGACGATGCTCAACGCCAGGACCATGAGGCAGTGGCTGTGGGATTTCATGGGGGACGACGCCGACGTCGTCAGGCGACACGTCGTGGCCTGCTCGTCCGTGAGCGCCACCGAGAACGTGAGGGCGTTCGGGATAGACACCGACGAGGGCATGTTCCGATTCTGGGATTGGGTCGGGGGCAGGTACAGCGTCTGCGGCGCGGCGGGGGCGGTGCCCATAAGCCTCATGTACGGGTACGACCTGTTCGAGAAGTTCCTGGAGGTGAGAATTATTTTTCATTCCCGAGTCCTCTCTCTGGTCGAATTTTTTTCCAACGCCGCTTGCCTTTCGTCTCGGAAACGGACCCGTCCTTTCTCCAGGGTGCGCGTTCCATGGATCGGCATTTTCTCAACGCCCCGATGCGCGAGAACATCCCGATCATAATGGGCCTTCTCGGCTGCTGGAACTCGTCGTTCATGGGGTACAGTTCGCGGGCGTTGATCCCATACGCGCAAGCCCTGTTGAGGTTGCCGGCTCATATCCAACAGCTGGATATGGAGGTGAGGGACACAAAATCCTTTTTCTCTTTGCGGACATACGCACCCAGCCCGTATGGCCGATGCCTCACGACGAGCTCGCCCACTTTCATCCCTCCATGCCAATCGCTCCCCCTCAGTCGAACGGAAAGAGGATAAATCGACACGGCGTCGAGATCGACTACCCGGTCGGCGAGGTCGACTTCGGCGAGCCCGGTACGAACAGCCAGCATTCCTTCTTCCAGATGATCCACCAGGGGCAGACAGTCCCCGTTGATTTCCTCGGCTTCGTGCGTAGCCAGCACGACCTGCTCATGGACAACGAGGAGCTGTCGTCGCACGACGAGCTGATGGCGAACTTCTTCGCACAGCCGGACGCGCTGGCGAACGGTAAGACCGCGGACGAGGTCCGTGCGGAGGGATGCCCGGAGGACCTCGTGTTGCACAAGGTGTTCGACGGAAACCGCCCGAGCAGCTCCGTGCTCTTCCCCCAGCTATCGGCGTACGTCACCGGGCAGATACTGAGCCTCTACGAGCACAGGACGGCGGTGCAGGGGTTCATCTGGGATCTTAACTCCTTCGATCAGTGGGGCGTCGAGCTGGGGAAGAAACTGGCACTCGACGTGAAGGGGCACCTGATGGAAGCTAGGAACGGCGAAGTCGGGGACGATCACGAGATAATCGCCGACAACCCGGCGACGTCCAGGATAATGAACTACTACATCAGGAATAGTCGCGATGCGGTCAGGGGCGGAGGATCGAACAACCCGGTCACCAGCGCCACGAGCGTAACGAGGAAAACTCACAAGGATCACTTTCCGCCGCGAATTAATGACCTTGGAGGACACAGTGGGCGACTGTCATAGAGATTGCTCTATTCGTTTGTAATGTCTTGAACTATTGAGTTGTCTGTTCATTAAAAGTAGTCAAGCTGCCTATCATCAAACACGCGCATTCTGTATATTGAACTCTAATACTTACCAGATAGAAGAGTTTTATAAAGTCTACAATTTCGTCTGCAACTGATAAAGTCCGAGCTGCATTCAAACACTTCACACATGTATTCCTAGCATTAAATTAAACTCTAAAATTTGATTACAAGCTACCATTCATCTCAAATGGTATCTGCCCTGTTTTTCCCGGGGGGGGGTTCAAGAACCCCGCCGGTAGACGACGACTGATCGAGCAATACTTCTTCAAACTTGGCCACGGCCCCACGCATGTACTCATCGTACCAATGACGAAGCCTACGTTGCAAATCGTCCAACCCTGCGGGATCCTCCAACAGCCTCTTGACGGTGGGGTACAGGTCGTTCCACGAATCTATGACGACGATCGGCGCCTCGTACCAGTGCATCATTGCATCCGCGCACGGGTGAGGAAAGACGCGATACTTCCTTGTCAGTGTCGGGTGACGACTCCCATGCAGGTCGTCACGGGTGAGGATGGGGATGGACCCCGCCTCGATCGCCTCGAACATGCGGAAGCATTCGGGGTTGTGCCCCGCGGGGGATAGAGTGAAGACACTGTCCAGGACCACACGCATGTATTCGTCGGCTTAGCTGGAAATGTTGCCGTTTTAGATGTCGTCCACAGTTGGTTTTGACGACATGGTGTCGTGTCTTCCCGACACGTCGGCCCGACACGGCCGACGTGTCGGCGACATCATGTGATGTCGGGTTCTTTTTTTCTGTGTCGTATGTCGTGTCGTTACCTAATTGCCGACATGTCGTGGTAGTATGTAGCCTGATTACCATAAATCACAGTAGGTATCTCAGAAAAAATATCCAGAACTCCGGAACATAATATCCGCAAACACAACTGCTCACCATGTCTGACAGCGACATCTGCAGTGATGACGAGAAGTATGGGGGGATCGGGTCCACAATGGCAAACTCATTGCATGCACGTAGTTGAGACCAGGCTTTTCCTGCACCAGGAACCCAAGTGGCAGCCCTGACAGTGGTGCGCGCAGCAGAGGAAAACAAGCAAATCATCATGATCCGCGTGAAGGATCAGACCGGGGAGGAGACCATGTTCAAGATGTATAACTCAACAAAGATGTCCAAGGTCTTCAGGGCGTACGAAAAGAAGAATGTGGTAGAGAAGGCATCTCTCTGTTTCCTCTTCAAGGGCAAGATCATCTTGGAGACGGACACACCCAAGATGCTCAAGCTCAATGACAAGGATCAGATCGATTGCATTTTGGCGGCGGGGGTGGAGGGGGGGATGGGGTGAAAGATGTGTACAACAATCACAACAATCTTCATATTGCTGGTTAATTACATTGCTACAATGTAATTAAATACTAATGTATTTATTTAGTTTTAATGCAAACATATATCCCCCCCTCCCCTTTGTCACCCAACAACCTACCTATCTCTTTCCCATTCATCACCCAGCCACCTACCCTCTTTCCACTTCCCCACCTCTTTCCCCTTGTTCCCNGGTTAGTGTCCTCAAACATGCCAACCATATATGCCTCTGAGGCCTCATGGAGGGCAAGGACAGCCAAGCTCTGAAAACGGAGATCCTTATTAGGAAACATTTTTTGTGCAATCTCACGGACAACACGCTGAAAGGGTGCCTTCCTGATCAATAGCTCAGTGGTCTTCTGAAAGCGACGGATCTCACGAAGGGCAACGGTCCCTGGGCGGTACCGATGAGGCTTCTTCACTCCACCTTGAGCTCCCAAAATACGACGAGGAGCAGCTCCCAATTGAGGACGAGGAGCAGCAGCTTGAGCAGCAGCTTGAGCAGCAGCTTGAGCAGCCAAGCGTCGATGAGATGCTGATAACATTTTAAAGGGAAGGGCCTTACCCGCAATTGTTTTGCGTGCTGTTTGTTTCACTCTGGCCATTTTTTATGATAATGAATGTGGACAGGGTTGATGCAATGGACAGCAGCAGAGATGGTGGAATGCGATGCTTGCTGCGGCTTTGTATTTTATGTTTTTGGTTTGTGCTCCCACGATGGAGATGTATGGTGTCAAATTTTGCGATCAGGACACTGGTACTAATCTACATACACAAGAAAGTAACGAAAGACTCTCAACTTCTCAACGCTCCAGCTGCTCGCCAGTTCTGTTTGGCGCCATCTGTCACCTTCTCCTTTTTGTCACCTTCTCTCTGGCGCCAAATCTATCATTACCAGAGCTGGTACTTGTGCGCACGTACACTTTGTGACGATGTTTGGTGATCCAAGCGCGGACCAACGGACCCAAAAAACATGGCCGACACATCCACATAAAACACCATCCCACCATCATGATGAATGATCGCTGCTCCTTTGATGGATGTGAGAACAGACCCACTAAACATGGGAATGGGCGGTGTCGTGCTCATGGCGGACGCACCAAGTGCAATCATCTGGGGTGTGATAGCTTTGCCCAAAAGGGTGGCAAGTGTAGGAGTCATCGACCTGATAAATTATGTTGCAGCGCAACAGGTTGCACCAACTTGCCCCAAAAGAATGGAGTTTGCAAGAATCATGGTGGATCTCGAATTTGTGAAATTCATGGATGTTCAGGGCGATTATTTCAGTCCAGAATGTGCAAACATCATTACAAAAACTCTATTGTTTGCACTGCAATCAATGAGAATGCAATTCTAGGGGAAGATGACTTCAGCAATTCGAAGGAGGACGAGGTGGCATTAGCTTTGGATATTTCAGTGATTGAGGCATCCCATGATCTAACAATCATGGACATCAATGATCTACCTTTTGGGATAATTCAAGAATATGTGGGGATGAATAATTGGGAACATGCAATAACTTTTGCAGCAGTGTGCAAGTCATGGAGAATTGCCGCAGAACCTCATGTTGCCATGATTGGCATTGCACCTATGGAGGGGGGACGCCAGAGAAAGTTAAATGTGACAGGGTTTCTAAGTTATTTGGATGAACAAGTCAAGTTTAGGTTCGCTGAGAGAATTTATGTGCCATGTGGATTGAAAACTGACAAGTTATTTTACAGTGAGGTGAAGCTGAGATGTCCACAAATGACTGCATTGATCCATGATAAGTGGATTAAGACTGATGGAAACATGGAGTATGTGTTAGAGGGTGTAAGCCGTCATGCATGCTATCGAATGTATAAACATGACACACCAAACATCCCAGGGGTCAACGCTTACATAAAATATGAATGGGACAAGACAATGAAAGTACAGTTGGTCTCCGAGGGCCAATTTGTGCAATTATTTACCAACCGCAGACGAAATAGAATACAAACAAGCTTCTTAAGATATTAATCTGCCTAGGTAATTTTCAATATTACTCCTCCTCCTACTCCTACTCCTCCTCCTCCTCCTCCCCCTCCTCCTCCGTTGGCACAAGCAGATTCACCACCCTAACACCTTTTGTCTGCTCAGTTGACCCAATTAAGTCAGATGCCACTTCAAGCGAAAAAGCCTCCATATTTTCCTCCTCGCCTCCTGCATCATCTGAAGAAATAGCCAGCACGAACCATCCATTGCCTCTCCCTCGACGGTACTCCATGTTACCTTGGTACACATGAAATGTTTTCTCAGTGTCAGGATCCAAAAACACAAGACTTTGATATTTTTGCAGCAATTGTGCCTCTACTACTGCATCATTCCTCATCCTGATCTCTTCTTCCCAATCTTCTACCCATGCTTTAAAGATACGGAGTACTTGTGGTTCCTTCAATGCATCTGAATCAACATCCCACTTCTCCAATTGCAAGTCAAAATTAATGTCATCATCACCAAACATTGCAGTACGCCCTACAGCATCAATCTTCTCATTCTGTTCAAGCTTCAATCTTCCCTCCTGTTGTTTAGCAGTAATATATATCACACTCCTTTAGACCTTTTGTCAGTCTTGATTGTTTTGACTGCAGCCCAGGCCCTCTCTGCCGGTCCTATCCCACACAGCTTGGAACAAACACGGCATGCTACAAACCCCAACACCTGTGTGTAGGGAAGTGAATACTTCTCATGCCAAAGGTGGGATCTTCCACTTGATACATCTTTAGTTGCCCAACGGCTTGTGTGGTGAAAGGGTTCACTGCAGGACTGGAATGCCTTGAACTCATTCCAGAATGTGTCCACAATGTCTGCAGTAGTCATGGCAGACAAATCAACCCTCTTGTTCAGACAAGGGGGCAAGTGGAGACGTTTTACTACTTCTTCAATTGCATCACGATGTGTACCTATCATTCTCACTCTGACATCTTCACGGATTTCCTTCATCACACACAATGCCCAAGCTGTAATTGAATATGCATGTTCAACTTTTGTCTTGCGTCTGTTCCAATGCTCAAGGATTGCCTCACCAAATGACATTGTTTTCACAGCTTCTTCTGCATCTGATTCTTCCTCATCACCATCAGCTTCATCCCCTGATGGTTGTAGAGTTACTTCAAAAACAACATCTTCCCCATCTTCATCATCACTTTCTCCCCCCAAAATAACATTGCCCTCAGCAGATTTTAAGTTCCTGTCCATTTTAAGGGCACCAAAGAGGTTTGGATCATTGAGGACATCCTGTGACCTTATGATTGCTTCTGTTGTCCTGTGCGAAAGAAAGAAAATCTTGTCCATCACTGGTCTGCTGGCATCGCAAAAACGAAGAGCTCTTAGTGCAGGAAACACACAACGCAGGAT
>JALLOS010000807.1:0-20684 GCA_036939435.1 Stephanodiscus minutulus
CCCTCAACCTCACTGATGTTGATGGTAGCCGGGCCTACTACATATTATGCTCGTCTCCTACTAGCAGACCTGATGTTGGTGGTTGGTCTTAGCAGGCTACGACCTAGATGCTCGTCTCTGCAAGTTGACCTGGAGCGCCAACGGAGGCGGGGAATTTCATTGATTGTGGGTAAACAAAATCATCGTGGGTAGACAAAATAAAAATATTATTATCATTGAGATAAGTCACCGATCTGCTTGGTCAATTCGGAAAAGCGTGCTTCATATATTGAATGAGATTATCATCAAGGTAGTATTCTACCCTCTTGGGGGTTCTGTCTATACCATTGCGGACAATCATTTCTACACGTCAACTGTGTTCCCCTCTTTCAACTCCACCTTACTCGCCTTTGCCGCAAATCGGATCGAATTTAGGCTCTCGTTGAAGTGCTCCTGATGGGGGCTGCAGCAAACAATTGCCAACGTCTTGGAATCCCCTCCAAGGGAATTCCTCAACAGGTACGTCAGCTTGGAGTCTCTGTAGGGTATGTGCTCGGAATCGGAGTTTTTCTTCGCCTGGAGTTTTTCGATCACCAGCGCCAGCGCGGAGAGGGAGGTGTTGATGTGCTTGGCCTCGGTCAGCAGCGCCCCGTGAGATCCGCTCTTGTCGAGGCGCTCGCTCCCAGCGAGATCAATGATGTGAAGGCAGCCACTCCTTCCACTGGTGCTGGCGTCGTCAGTCGACGAGACGTTGAAATGTACGGTGAAGAGCAGATGAGACCGGGATGATTCGGCATTGACCTTGGTAGCCTTGACGCATCGACGCTCTTGGGCCAGTTTGAGGATGCCCTCGACCTCTCGTTCGTCTCGAGCATTTCTTTTGACGTTCCCTACTGCCTCGTTAGAGCTCAGCTTGAGCTTGATGAGCTGTCCGTCAGGACCAGCATTGCACTCGAGCAAGTCTCTGACCTCCTCGTTGTAAATCTCCAGCATCTCGACGCTGATGTTCACCAGCTCCTGGCCACAACGTTCAATTTCACGCTTTGCCTCAAATAGCTTAGCGACGGCTCTTGGGATGAGACCGCGATTCCCAGCAACCCCAATCATTGTGTGCGTCTTCCCCGATCCAGTCTAGAGTGCACGGACAAAAAATATGAGATTTTGATAGAGAGTGCTAACAATCATAAAGGTCGAAGGGAAAATACCTGGCCGTACGCAAACATGCAGACATGAAATCCATCAACACAGCTCTGCACCAAGGGCTCAGCAGCCTCCCAAACGTCATCCTGTCCGTGATCTTGGCTAAACACCCTGTCGAATCCGTACTTCCACTTTTTACGGCGTTCTTTCAACCCACCACGATCCTTGTGCGGCTCGGTTAGTTCGATAACTTGTTTGGTGAGATCGTTGAACGACGTGTAGTTTGCGGATGATTTAGCGCCGACAGACGACGACGGACGTGTGTTACGATCGGTGATGGAGGGGAAGTGGAACGGGCAGGATTCGTCATCCGCATCTTCTCCAGATTCGCGCGACGGCGGCCTGCCACCAGTAGGACCCATGGAACCGCGCGACGAGGGCCTATTGCTTCTGCCACTGCCACCCACCGACCAGTTGTATTTCTCGTGTTGTTGCACCTCCGTCGTCAACCTACGTTCTCCCTCGATCAATGGCCTCACGCGGACGAAAACCCGAATGTTCCCACTAAGTTGAATTACTCGATTGTGGAGATTCGCGCGGATTTCGTTCAACACTCGCTTCTCCTCTACGAGCCGCCGTTCGATCGATTCGAATTGCTCGCAGTACTTATTTTTCGCGCGGAGCTTTGCTTCGAGGATGGTGATGGTCGACCTGGCCGACTCGAGATGATCTGCGAGGGATTGGAGCTGACTAGATACTTCTGTGAGCTTACGGTCTGATGCGATCTTATTGGCCTGGTGAGAAGTGTTGCACTGCTGCGATGTGACTAATGCTTCGTCTAAAATCCCCATACGAGCTTGCAGGTCGGCAACTTCATCCCTAGCCAACCTGAGTTCTTCAACCAATGCATCTTTCTCCGCGGAAGCGGTATCATACTTGTAAGCCAACTCTCTCGCTTCTCCCTCCGCACAGTGCTTGGCCTCTTGAACGCGTAGCTCCATCTCGCCCTGGGTTGCCTCGAGCCTTGCGAGGAGCTGTTCATTCTCATCCGCCATCTCCTCAAGCATGCCTTCGTTCTCTTTGCACTTGGCATGTGCAGCGCGGAACTCGTCGGAGAGATGCTGGACCTCGACGTCCAATTTGGCGGCCTCCGCCTTGGCCTCTTCAAGTGCACCACTGGCATCACCCAACCGAGCGGTCACTTCGTCCCGTTCTACCTCGGTCGCGTCTAACTTGCTCGTCACGACCTCATACATTTCATCTCTCTCGCGCAATTTAATTTCCAATTCCATCCTTTCGCCTTCCATTGCGGTCAATTTCCCCTCCATCTCGCCCACTTCCTCGCTGTATTCTCGTAACAACGCATCCCTAGATCGGGGCGATTGCATCCCCTCCATCTCACGCTTGGCGTCGTCGAGGGCCTTCGTTACAGAACGCACATCCTCCTCGAGATGCGATACGCTGCCCTCCAGTCGTGCGATGGTGGCGGCGTGGCTCGACGCGTCGGATCGGAGCGCGGCGGCGATGGCTCGATTCGAGTCGTTATCGCGCTCCTCCGCCCTCAAGAGAGAAGTCAGATCCGCCTCGACGCGCTCCAGCTCCGAGATGCGGCGCATCAATCCCTCGCGAGCGGCGCCGTTCTCGGCCTCGAGGTTCTTGTTGCGGCGATTCGCCTCCTCCACCTGAGTGCGAGCGGAAGCCAGCTCGGCCTCGACAGCATCGCACCGCTCCGAGTCCCGATCGCGCGCTCCTTTCGAGGACGCCGCCTCGTCCAGAACCCTCTTCACTTCGGCGGCGTGCGCCTCCCTCGCCCTTGCGAGCTCGGTCTCCGCCTCCCCCCTCTCGCGCTCGAGCGCCTCCCTTTCCGCTGCGCGCCGTGCCTCCACTTCGCCTCCCTCGGCCTCGAGGCGCCGTACCTCCCCCTCGAGCCGCCCGATGATCCCCTCCCGCTCCGCCAGCGCCATGCGCAACTCGCATCCGCTCCCCTCCCCGATCTCGATGCGCGACTTGAGCGCGTCGTACTTGGATCGGAGCAACTCGTGCATCTCGGCCCTGTGCGCCGCGTCCCTCTCGAGCATGGCGTTCCTCGCGACGAGGCCCTCGACGCGCGACGACTCGTGGCCGGCGAGGGATTCCTCCACGATCCGGCGGAGGTCCTCCGCGGACGGCCCCGACGTCGCGGCGGCGGTCGTCGTCGCGGCGGGGGTCACCCCGCTGTCATCCTCGTCCGCGAGGTCGTCGTCATCGTAGTCCTCGTCCTCGCCGTCCACCCTCATCGTGGGATCGGCGTCTCGTCGACCGCCGCCGCTGCCGCCCGCGTCCCTCCTCGCCCGCTTCGGCGCCCGCCTCCCGCCGGCACCCCGAGCGGCGACGACGACGCCGCCCCCCATCCCCATCGTCCCCAGCCCTTTGCTCATCGACGCCTCGCCCCGCCGTCGGAGCCTCTCGATCCTCAGGCGCTCGGCCTCGATCTCGGCGTCGCGCCTCCGCTTGGCGTTGCGCGCCGATTGTATCTGCAGCCGGCGATCGGGGGGGGTCGAGAAGCGCAGCAGGATCGAGGCGGTGCCGTCGCCATCGTAGTCGCCGCCATCGCGGTCGATCTCGTCGATCTCGTCGTCGTCGTCGTCGTCTTCTCCGCCCTCCTCGTCGGCGAGGCCGTCGGGCCCCCGCTTCGAGCTCCCCGTCGCCGCGGCGGTCGCCCTCCCCTTCTTGGCGGCGCTGCTGCGGGTCTCCCGCGGCGAGGCCATCGTACCGTCCCCCCCCCGTCCCTCGAGGACCTTCCAGTAGGGCGTGGGCGAGAGTACCGCCGCCGCCGCCGCCGCCGCCGCCGCGGGGGAGGGGGGGGAGCCGCGATGATCGGCGGTCGCGCCCCCGCTTTCGTCCCTCGCCGGCTTCTTCGTCGGCGTCGACGACGACGACGACGACGCCCCGTCGAGTCGGGGGCGGCGATCATCCCGATTCGATTCGCGACTCGTCGCGTTCTCCTTCCCGACGAAGTTCGCGGCGGTGGCGGAGATCCTCGGGAGGGAGGGCGGCAGGATGGCGGCGGCGCCGCCGCGCCTCCCCCGGGGGGCGGAGGGGGGGGGGCAGGCGCCCGCCGGTCCGCCATGACGAAGCGACGAGGCGGTCGCGGACGCGAAGGAGGAGGAGGGGGATTCGGAACGGGGGCGGCGGCGGGGGGCGCTCGGGGGTCCGCCTCCGCCCCCCCCCCCGCCGCGCGACTGATGCGACTGGACGAGCCCCCGCCGACCACGATGATTGTTCGATGATCGCGGAGATCGTCGCGCCAACGGGGAGGAAGACCTAGTCGAGGGGGTCGACGGCTTCGACGAGGAGGCAGCGGCGGCCACCGCCGATGAGGTGGAGGGGGGGCAGTCGCTCATCGTCGTCCGGTGGCGAAAGTGGTGGGGTGTGGTTCTGTTGTTGTTTCTTCCCAGTGTTGCGGTTTGATATTTTTGGGGCCTGCCTCGATCGCCGACATTCGTCCAACGATCATTCTGATTCCCACGAGGGAATCAGTAAGATGTACCAGAGTATGCGCGAGTGAAAAAGTGCGCCAGGTCACGTGTTACTGGCGTACTGTCACGTGACAAAAACGTCACGTGACAATACAAAATAACGCCACTATCATCGGTCACAAACTTTCGTTTATTTTTTAGAGTTAGAGCAAAACGCCGTCGCCTGCCGTCCGACGCCCGCTCTCGTCGCTTGCCGCTGTCTCCACTCCCCCCGTCCGTGTCGTAGCGTCTTCCGCCGCCTGCTCGTATCGCGTTGTCGGCCGCCGCCTCCCCCCGCGCAACAACATCGCCGTCGACATCGTCACTGCGTCGTCCTCCTCCTCCTCCTCCCCTCTCTCGTCGCTCGTCGAGCCGTACACCGCCCGCTCTTGCCGCCGCCAAACAGCCGTTGTTGACGAAATTGCTCCTGTCCCTCGCTCATCCTTCGTCCCGCCACAGCGTGCCATCTGGCTTAGCCCTTCCGCTGCCTGCTCCGATCAGGATGCATCCTCTCTTTTGCCGTGCTCGCTTGCGTTGGCGTTGACAATGTTTTTTTCTTTGGTTAGTGTCTCTGGGTAATCTATGCTAATCTAAAAAAAACGCTTGCGATGGGACAATTGATTAGATGAGTAAATAACATGTCAACCTTGCCTCTAGGAGTCACTGCCAAAAGTTGGCTCATACCCCGCTCTGAGCAGCGCAAGATACCATTTCAGGTATCCACACCATTTGTTCCATCGGGTACTCTCCTCCGGAGTCCGATCCTTGTAGTCCTTCAGTGCAAACGCATTCCCCATGACTGGGATCAAGAAATCTTTCATGGAGAACCTCTCATTATTCGGTCCAGAAGATGCAGGATCTTTTCAAGAACAAAACAAGGTGATGAGCAAAGTGTTTGGCATCGAGCATAATATATTGAATCAAACAAGCAAAGACTCACCACCGGTTACGTCAATATCAGTTTCAACCGAACATCTGACAAGCTCATCCCATTCACTTTTAGTGGGTGGAGATTCTGAGTCTGACAATCGATGTAGGTCAACCGCACGACCGTAAGTTAAGGCGTCAAGGATATGCCCAACAACCGTTGCGACCTGACGACAATAGGAAGACGTCTATTGAGAATTATGAATCTACAGGTCGACACTGGCACCGTCGTCAAACTCACCTGAATTGGCTTGCCACCCGCTTGGGTCATGGCAATCGTCTGGGGGTGCTCGCCCTTAACGAACCGATCGTAGGATAATTCCCACGCAGCCTTGCCCGTCTTCTTGTTTGGTTTGTACAATGCAAACCTCCAAGAATTACCCGGTTGGTAGGTTTGACCGGGTTTGAAAACCATGTTGACGCAGGCGGCGTTCCCCTCGCTTTCGTTCGCTCCATTCTGTGAGTCTTTGTGAGCTTCATCTACCCACTCATTCAGGACGGATGTCAGCTCATCGATACCGTTACTGCGTACACCAGCAGCAATCAAAGCGTCTTTGCTCGTATGAGTACCCGCCCGAAAGCTTGCAGTGATATAAGCGATTTTTACCAGCAAATGCTCTTCCATAACGGACGCGGGAGCCATCCGATAACGCACTGCCATATCCATCCTCCAAGCTTCGATCCTGCTCTTCATATCATCCAGTTTATCCACCATATCCGTCCGTCCTCTCGCTGCAAATGAATCGACGTAGCTGTACCAGCGCTTGTAAGCGGTGATCGCCTCGCCATCGCCAGACTCGAGCTCCGCCTGCGGTATATTTTGGAAATCCACGCCAAACTTCTTGAGCTCCGCGAGGGTCTCTCGCGTCTTCTCCTCCTCCAGTTTTTCTTGTTCGCGAACTGACGGAGGAACGGGGATCACGATGGGGCCATCGATGAGGACTTCCTTTCCCTTCGATGTCAGATCATAAACCAAATAGTTCCTCTAGCATTCGAATGCAAGGGTGCGTGGTTTAGAGAAAAAATACATACTCGATGACGCACGAAGAAAAAAAGAGCAAGATATTGCCTAACTTTCGACTCACTGCATATTCGTGTTTGGATTTCGTCGTGATCTGCCTCAAGTATCCGCGGTCGACGAGAGATGGCATTATTCCCTTGAAATATTCGATTGGCTTTTTCTTTTTCATTCTTTCCTTGAGACAGGTAATTTTCGTCGGGACATGGGATATTTCAGCTTTCAGTTTAGCGTCGTATCTATAGGACTCAACCGTCCCACCCTTGATGATGGTCTCAAGTGTAGTCATGGACTATAATTATGGGGGCATTGGATTAGATGCGCGCAAAAGTAGACGAAAATCATCCGAATCGTCGACGATCGCATACAACAGTAGTCACTAACCTGGTTAGGACAGGCAAAGACGGCAGCAAGGATGACCCGAGCGCCCTCCCACTGGAAATCCCTCTCGTAATCGTCCCCGTGATCCTTCCTGCCAAGGCAAAGATCGCAGGTACCGCAGTACTTCCCGAACAACGGCTTCTCCTCGAAGAAATCGAGGAGGGCAGCCCGCCGGCATCCGGACGTACTCATCGCGAAGTCCCGCAGGGCGTCCATGCTGCGCACGGTCGCGGCCCTCGCCTTGCCGCTCAAACCGCCGAGGTAGAATTCGTCCTTGTATTTCGCGAAGTCGCCACTCTCGGCGAACATGGTGCACTCGGCCGGTAGGCCGTCGCGGCCCGCGCGCCCCGCCTGCTGGTAATACTCCTCCACGGTCTTGGGTGCGCCCCAGTGCACGACGCGGCGAATGTCCGGCTTGTCGATGCCCATTCCGAACGCAACCGTGGCCACCACGATCGACACCCTCCCGACGAGGAAGCCGGTGTGTGATTCCGTTCGCTGGGTGTTTGACAGGCCCGCGTGGTAAGCCCTGACGTGGGCCGATGCCAGCGCGGAGGCCCGATCGAGGAAGGCGCTGCCGCCGGAGGTCGGTTGTTGCTGCTGTTGCTGCTCCTCCTGCATCAGGAGAACGAGCTGATGCGCGAGGAGCTGCGCGATCTTCGCGGTCACGTCGTCGACCTCTTTCTTCGTCGCGCAGTAAACGATCGTGCTCCTTCCTCCACCCCCCCCCGCGGTCGTTCCCTTCTTGGCGATCAGCGCGCGAGCCAGTTCCGACGCGATGCCCTCGAACGCTCCCGATATGCCGCCCCTCGGCTTACCCCTCACGACGATCTTCAGGTTCGAGCGATCGAACGACCTCTTGACGATAGTCGTCTCGTCCCGGTTCATCTTCAAATTCGAGAGTATGTCGTCCCGCACCCTCGGCACCGCCGTGGCGGTGAGGGCCAGCACCGGCACCGATCGCAGGGCGGGGTGTCCCCGCAACGCCGGTCCGATGCGGAGAAATGCCGGTCGGAAGTCGTGCCCCCACTCCGAGACGCAGTGGCTCTCGTCGACCGCGAAGAGGCATATCCTGCCCCCGCCGCCGCGGGAGTGCATGTTCGCCAGCCCCTCCAGAAACGTTCCGTCTCCCCCTGTCAGCTTCTCGGGGGTGACGTAGACGAGGCGGAACGCGCCGGCGAGTGCCCTCCCTTCGGCGGCGGGATCGGGCTGGGACGATCCCAGAAAGGTGGCGATCTCGGATCCGCCCCCGAATCGGCCGTTCAGCTTGGCGACCTCTGGAGCGAGAATAATCGCGATAAAGGAAGGTTAGGGGGTGGGGGGGGGGGGGGGGGCGAACACATGAATGGGGCGAACGCGTGGGACATGATGCGCGACCGACCCCGTCGAAGCATCATTTCTCAAGAAAGTAGTAATACGGTTAGTCTGCCCGACCGACCTGCTAAAATACTCACGGTCTTCCATAAGCGAAATCAAAGGCGAGACCACGATCGCCACCTGGTTCAAATGGAGGGGCGGAAGCTGGTAGCACAAGCTCTTCCCGGCCCTGATGAGGAGAGAGCGCGTATTCGCGTAAGAAGCGGGAAAAGGTTGGACAAAGAAAGACGTGGTGGGTCAGGTCAGATCATACATTTTAGCGCACGCGCGACAAAGAAACTACACATATAACTCTAGAGAGAGTAGAGAGCAACTATCATCTACTCACCCCGTCGCCCAGAAGACGCACGTGTCCCTCCCCGACATGACCGAGTCCAGCACCGCGAGCTGCCCCGAACGGAACGACGCGTGGCCGAAGTGCTCGACCAGCGCGCCCGTCGCCTCGCTCCGGAAGTGCGCCGGCACGTCGGCGTCGTCGGCGTCGAAGTCGACGACGCCATCGTTGTCGTTGCCGTTCGACGTCGGAGGGGACGTCGAAGAGGACGAAGGACGAATCTTCTTCGGCGGACGGTCGTTTTCGACGACGTCGGCTCCCGCTCCCGCCGCCGCCGCGTTCGTCGTCGGCGCCCCCCTGNACGACGCTAGGTGAATGTCGAAACGCGACGACGACGATGTTGGGACGGAGTACGACGACGAAGAGGATGTTGTAGTACCGATTGGACAGAAACATCGATTGAACAATGACAGTGATTTTGTTCCTGCAACTTGTTGCGAGTAACAAAAGTTACAGCTAGTTACACCACACTACAGAGTACTTAGAGGATTAGCTGTTATGTAAAAAATGTTACATACAAAACAAACCTACCTATTACTCTGCCATTTATCCACACAGTCCGCTCCGAGCCATCACCGTCGTTGTCGCCTCTGGGTGGTGAGTGGCCCGAGGTGGCGGCGGACCAACGCCATGGAGGTGTCATCATTACTTCGTTGGTCGCACTGGGAGGTCGTCCGAGGAGGACCCATAAGCAGCAGCAGCACCTCAGCAGGCTCAATAAAAACAGGCCCGATTCGCCCCGCCCGCCGCCCCGCGCGGCAGCAACATACAGGTACAGACCAGCTCCGTCATTACTGCCGTCGTCCACTCCTTCTCAGGCCTTTGGCAGCACCGCCCCCAAAGGTGGTGGGTGGTGTGAAGGTTCAAACATAGGAGGGATAATATTCAAACATAACAACCTGGAGATTTTACATGGAGGATGGACTATCCTGAGTTTTGCCGGACAAAGATAGATATTTAGGATCTATTGGATATGTCTTGGGACATAGCATACTCTTAATTATGCACTTATGTATGTATGTCTCTACATAGACGTATGAATACACAGACCGCTGTCTGTCAAAGCTATTAGTACGGGAGTAAAACAAGGCATTGTACCCTAAGGTTGAACCAAAAACAAGAGCACAACACTAGCAAGATGGAACCAATCCTGCCAGAGGATATCCTGATATCCCAAGTAGTAGAAAAACTCTGGTAGGATGAATAAATCCTTATCACCCCAGGGGAAGGATGAACATATGATCCTTCCATCCTATCCAAATATCATAAAATAGGATACATTTGTTCCAATTATCCTATTCCTATGTTTATGGTAGGGTTGATTTGTGGTCTGTGGCTGTGACGTTTTGGCAGTGTCGGTTGTCACTAATTCCAAACTTTTCAAAGAATTGTGCGCATCAGCAACCAGAGGAGTATGATGATATGAACATAACCCACCTTCTTGAGACAATGTGGGACAGTTACAAGCCTACCAAATTTGTCTGCAGTCAGCATTAAGTTCATGCAGTGAACAATGCCCTTACATGGTCTTACATTGACACATATGCAGACATGACATTGCTTTTACGCTGCCATCAATAGTAGCAATACCAGAGTTTCTCAACAAAAACTGCTCTTACAAGCCATCAGCAATACCTTGTTTTATCAGACGGCACTGAAGAACTCGCCAAGTTGACAAAACACAGTGAAGTGGCTAGAAGAGATAGATGAAGACTAAAATGGGTGAAAATGATTGTGGGGAATGTTTATATATGCTATATTTCTTGTGATACAACCCATTAGCATCTACAGCACGAAGTCCTAAAGTACCTTATCAGTCACAGTCAGGCCCTTGGCCATACTGCATTGGCTCCTTGTCGTTATCGACGACACGCTTCCATAACGCCAAACCACCACCGCCTCCCCTTGCGGTGGCGATTTCGTCATCAGCGCTTATCCAGTCGAAGAACGCCCTACGACCCATGTCCGCGAGCTTCTCGTTGTTCGCGCTCCCCAATCCAGTTGCCCCCCCAATCTTTGCAATTTCTTTCCTCCCCAGCTTTATCTTGAGCAGTCCCAGTATCTCGATCATATCGAAATCGAACTCCAATTTCCGCTTACGCGCGTCGAAGTCGAAGTCTCCCGTGAACCGCACCAGAGGTATGTCCCACGGGCCGTATATTCCATTCTCAATAATCATCGGCGTCGTCCTGGCATCGAACTTCTGAATCGCCTTAAGGGGGAAGTAGTTGACACGTCCGCCCGATTTCTGCTGTCGTTCCTTCGTCCCCGTCGTGAAGATCAGTCTCCACTCCCCAGAGATGTTGTCCATAATTTCCGTGGCGAAAGCTCCGGGATCCTCCTTGAATTTGACTTTGCAGTTCTTCTCCAGCGAATAAAGCGCGTCGAGAACCCTGTCGGGGTTCTCCAGCTTCGTTCGAGCCGCACGGCGTAGCAGCTCGTTTGCCTCTTGAATTTCCGCACCGGATGGCACCGTCGTAGATGCCGTCGTCGAGGAGAGGAAGAGAACGGACGACGCCGCTTGCGTCGAGGTTGAAGGAGCGATCTTTCGTACGTGAAGGCAAATCGACGACGCGTGCGTGGCGGATGGAAGGCCGTGCGTAGAAAAGGCAACGGCAGGAATTGCACTGATCATTAGCACCAAGCAACGGAGGAAGAATCGCACCATGATTGGATTGGAGGCCGACGCAAGGAGAGCGACAAGGGGGGATAGAGGGCCGGGAGAGATGAGTGACGATATGATGAGGAACCGACGTGACGGAGCACCACCTCCCAAAAACGTAGAGCGAGTCATATGAGTATGTAGATCGCGAAAAGGATAGAAATTTTTATGCTAATCGCTAAACTTCAAATACTGTGTAGATAAGAAGTTACTCTAAATAAGTCCAAGTTGTCTGGAGTTGTAAACGTGTTCACGATGGCGATGGTGCTGCCGTTGGTACACTAGTGGTGGTGGTGCTGCTGCCTCTTTCTTTGTCAATGCACGAGGGTGAAGTGTTCGACAACGCAGGCGGTGGTGGCGGTGGCGGCGGTGGCGGTGGTGGACGATGAAGACGGTGTGCAATGGCAATGGCGGCGGCGGGGGGGGGCGCTCGATGGTGGCGGCATCGTTTGATGGAGGCCACACAATAACTAGCCGGCGCGCAACAAGAGGACGAGAGGGCAGCACGACGAGAGGACGAGAGGGCGGCGCAACGAGAGGCAACACAACAACCAGCCGGCGCAAGACGACGAGATGGTGGCGCAGTAAGAGGACGACGAGAGGACGAGACGGCGGCACGACGAGAGGTGACGCAACAACCAGACGGCATGATGAGACAACAAGAGGGCGGTGCAAGTGAGAGGACGACAAGAGGACGAGAGTGCGGCGCAACGAGAAGACGAGACGGCGGCGCGACGAGAGGCGAGGCAACAAACTGCGCGATTAGACGATGAGAGGGCGGCACAGTAAGAGGAGGACAAGAGGCCTAGACGGCGGCGCAACGAGAGGACAAGATGGCAGCGCAACGAGAGGCGACGCAATGACCAGCCTGCAGGATTAGACGACGAGAGGGCGGCGCAGTGAGAGGACGACAAGAGGACGAGACGGGGGCGGCGCGACCATAGGCGTCGCAACAACCAGCCTGCACCATTAGACGGCAAGAGGGTGGTGCAGTGAGAGGACAACAAGAGGATGAGAGTGCAGCACAACAAGAGGATGAGAGTGCAGCACAACAAGAGGCGACGCAACAACAACCAACCTGTGCAATGAGACGATGAGAGGGTGGTGCAACGAATGGATGATGAGAGGCGAGGTGAGAAGACGAGATGGCGGCGTAACGAGAGGACGAGAGGGCAGCGCGACGACAGGCAACTCAACAACCAGCCGGCACGACAAGAGGACAAGAGGGTGTTTATAAGTCCACTTATACTGCTCCGTAAATTGTCTAAATGATTGTCGTTAGTGACGATCAGTCGACCGTCAATATTTCTGCATCTCAATTTTTCTGGGAGAATTGTGAAGCAGAATGCCAATCCGAATGAAGTGACTCTTCAACCTATGCTTTAGAGACACCCCATTGATGCAAGCATTTAAGTCTAACATTTTTAAATCAACTTCAAATGTGCCCGTGAAGTTGGTTGTCTTAAATCAATGACCCTCAACAAAGAGATTCCACTTAAAGTTCTTGATGGAGAAGCCCCATTTTGTATGAAAGTGAGCAAGGGGGGCTGCCACAAGAAGGTGCTGGTGTGGTGCAAGCCTGGGTGGGGCAAAAACGTCTTGATTGTCACATTTTAAGCCTTTTTTGTGATGTCCGAATGGTAGATTTCCACGCTACTTTTTACATATGCGACACATTTTATAAATCAAATATTATATCAAAATCTTACTAGTATAGCACCCCCATATAAGTGTTCTCTCCATTCCACCAAGTCCTCCCAATTCCAACAATATGTCACACCCCTATATAATTATGACCTTTAATTGGCCAACTTGCGCCATCCCCTGAGTGCGCACCTCATAAAACAATCTAAATTGCAGCATCTCGATGTCCGATTGACCTTTATCGTCCTCATAACTCACCTCCTTTGTCACCCACCGTCGGATATTATTTGCCATGGCGTCCAGGCGATTTACGGTCGACCCGGCGAAGAAGAAGAAGGTCCTTGACTTCATCCAACGGCAACAAGGGTGGCGGGTGACAAAGACGACAAACAACAAGAGCGCACGGCGGATGATGAGGGCAGCGACAAAGAGGGCGAGGGCGGCAAGGGCGATGGCGTTGGTGACGAGGGTGGCGGGTGAGCGACGGCAACGAGGGCGATGAGGGTGAAGAAGAGGGTGAGGGCGGCAAGGGCAATGGCGACGGTGACGTGGGTGGCGGGCGACGAAGAGGCAACAGTGATGGAGACGGCAACGAGGGCGAGCGACGGCGACAACGGTGGTGGGCTAGCGACGGTGACGAGGGTGGCAGGCAAAGGGCGATGGCGAGGGCGGCAAGAGCGATCGCGACGGCAACAAAGAGGGTGGTGGCGTGGAAGAGGGCGATGGCGTCGGGTACGAAGAGGGCGATGGTGTGGAAGAGGGCGATGGTGAGGACGACAAGAGCGATGGACGATGACAGAGACAACGAGGGCGACGGTGGCAAGGGCGATGTCAATGGCGATGAGGGCGAGCGACAACAACAAGGGCGATGGCAACGGCGACAACATGGGTGATGGCAACGGCGACAAGGTTGGCGGGTGACGAGTGCAACACATTGGTGTATGCAGTCCAGCGAGACAACGGAGGCGGAGGTAAGGTATGTTTTGCAAACTGGCTTGCACCTACAGCCGATAAGCGCGACAAACAAGCTGCCGATGGTGTGTCAAAGGCGGGAGGCCACGCAGAAGAAGGCAGTCAAGGTTACGCCTCTGGATCATGAGGCAATCTGGATCATGAGGCAAGCATGGAGGAGGCAAGCAATCGCGGTCGGCTGGAGTACGATGATGACGACGATGATGAGAGCGAGGAAGAGAGTGAGAGAGAGGAAGAGATAGAGGAGGAGAGCGAGTCGGGCGATGAGAGCGAGGAGTAGGAGAGCAATGGCAAGCGGAACGACGACGACGATGTTAGTATTAATTGATTTGTGTGCTCAATAGAAATAAATAAATATCAATTACAGCAACCTTTAGATTGCTACCAAAATTGCGGGCGGCGTTCCTAATGGGTTGAGGAAGGCTGCCGTATCGTAAGAGCGCCAACGCCCAAAGGGAACATTGATCGCGCTGGCCGTTTTGGTCATCGTCGATTTGTTCTGTCAGTGCCAATTTATTATAAATTCAATTGAGGGGTCACAGACAATTCCTACGTTTGTAGAATTCATAAACACTGGTTTTTGGATCCCGCCATGCATTTATAGTAGGGTTAGGGGTGCGATCCACTGCCCAACCCAGTCTTGCACCACACCTGCTCCTAGTCCTGTGGGGACATACCGAATCGTTTGGATTTAGGTGAAATTCATGGTCGTAGCTTGAATCGAGGCTAAACCAGAATGATGATACAGTGGAGAGGTATATCATATACTCAGCTAGGTGGTCCGATAAGAAACCATCATAACTTTTAGACATGTTGAAAGTGTGTGAGCCCTTTTGGAGTTGGGCTTCCTTAGTATGTGACGATGCTCCAGTTCAAAAGGGCTCATGCACAAATGTATTCCCAACGAATGGCATCCATCGTGTCTATCGTCATAGGATGCATTGATTATCTAGCTTACGGAGCTATTTTTACGAGTGCGATGTTTCGTCTGAAAATAAAACTTCATGTTTTTTCCCGCCAGAAAAGCCGTAGATGAGCGCTGGGAGGTGGTGGGAGCAGGAGCAGGTAGGCTGGCTCGGTGCTCACCATTGGCGGGAACTATTGTCGTAGATTGTGTCGCTGCGATACTATGAGATTTCAGTTCTGTTATTAGGATATGTATCTTCTCAATCTTCGGATCTCCACAAGTAGTATGATAGGTCTCCATCATGATGAAGCCGTTTGGCAATAGGTAATACTTTATGCTCACTAAAGAATATCTCAACGAAATAGCGTCCCATCCCATTTTGTATTATTTGATATGTCAAGGATTTGCAGCGCCATTCTGCCTCTGCTGGTTTTGGTCGCTGCAAGAAGACAAGAAGAAATGATTCGTGGGGGATAAGGTGGAGGTTATTCTTTTCATAGGACATGCTGGGGATCTTTCTGTCCTTACGCAAACGAAGGTGGGACTGTCTCATTTAAACAATCTAAATAGAAGTGTCTTCTCTAGCCTGTGACCCGTGATACATACTCTCAAATGAAGATCAAAGATCTAAAAAACAGACCACTTCTCCCCACTCAAAGCCTCATCAATCTATTCAATAGCATAACATTACTCTTTGTCTGGGTATCTACCTGGCAGCCCGCACTAGCTCCAATGCGTGAGGGCGGGACTGTTGCAAGGCATGCGGTACGCGGACGAATCGAAGTACGCAGCGAGCTCCGGCATGTCCCTGACTCTTTTGTGAAACGACGCGCACAGAGGCAATTCCGCCAAAGGAGGCGGCAGGCCGAGATCTGCAGCGCACTTGGCATATTGGTCGAGCATCTCCCATACCGCGAAGTCGCAAGCGCACGGCGTCCCGCCGCAGAAGTACGCCGTCCGCGACATCCGCAGGCACGCCTCGTACTTCAAAAACGGTCCCGTAGCGAGGAGGGCCGTCATCGACGCGGCGAACGATTCGCGCGTCGGGCACGGGGGCGGCATTATCACGTCCTGGAAGTACGCCCGATTGACGAGATCGTTCCGCGTGCTCATGTACGCCGATAGCAGCGCGTAGCTCTGTATCCTTGCCGCGCCGTCCGTCGGACCGAGGCTGAGGCACTCCTGGAGGTACATCAGGCACGCGTTGCTCTCGCAAACGACTAGTCCGTCGTCCATCTCCAAGTAGGGCAGGTTGGCGAGCGCGTTCCTCTCCGCGAGGAGCGGCTTCTTGTCCTCGAACCAGGTGCCGTCGTCCTCCTCCTTATGAAAAACGAGGTCGTGCTCGATGCCGGAGTAGGCGAGGAGCATCCGGAGTGGCGCACCGAGGCCGCGGATGTCCCAGTAACCCAACCGCACGGATTTTGGTCGACGCAGTTGGATCATCGCAGCTTTGAGATGCAAGTAAGGAGGACGAGGATAGAGGATAGCGTGCTACACCCAACTCGGGATCACTGCGAGCCACCCTCTCCTCCTCCCAAAAACGTAGGACGACAGATCCACTGGTACAACGATCGCGAAAATAGTTTCCCAAACTTGTACCCTAACTCTACCTAATCGCTTAAAATTTGTTCTGTTCCACGTCACTTCAATCAGAACATCCTCACACAATCACTTCGACAATGGACACGAATATTCCGCCGTCCGCAATTGCTCCGTCCTTTGAGTCCACCTTCCCATCATTACATATTGGTGCTGACCAGGATAGTCTCTTGACGTCATCCTGCATGAAGTATTTCATGGCCTCGTACCGCCCAATGTTGCGCTGCTTTTTTCGCAGCGTTCCAACAAGGTCAGTCTTCGACTCCGCCAGATTGCGCTTGTTTCCCTCGTTCCGCTAGGAAATGGCCCTCCCCACGGCCCAGTCTTGTGAATACCCCCCCTCCGCGCGCGCGTCCCTTCTCCCAACATTCATCGGAAGGCGGGTGGCGCATGTGTCGCCCGGCGGGGTTCGCTGGAGGTTGCAGACCTCGGTGACGAGGAGGAGGAGGAGGAGGAGGAGGAGGAGGAGAGAGGAATACGACGACAACGACAGCACGACGACGATGACGACGCTGCCGTTGCTGCACACAGGAGGATGACAAGCGCCGACACCGTCAAAACGTAACACTCAGCATGTAAAGCCGGCGGTGTCGATGATCTTGAGGAAGAGAGATGGCAGAAGGCGAGATGACACGACAATGAATGATGGACGCCGGACGACGACATTAACAATGACGACACAACAATCAAACATTGCACGGAGACCTTGTTTTTTTTTAGAGCCTCGCAATGCTCTAGAGAGAGAAAAGCCATCATGCATCCGATCCAGCTAGATAGCTATCAACTCTCTCTTCCTCTTCGTCCAATAGATCGATCATCGACCCGGCCGTGCTATCCACACCAGCATTATGTCACTTATAGTCCGTCCTAATCGCCAAAAATTATCTATCGCTAACCCAGGGACGGCCTATAAGCTCCAAGACGCATTGTACTTTTTTAGGTCCGACCTTATTTTTTCCCTCCTCCCCAGATTTCTAGCTCCCCAAAAAGGAGCGACATCAGAAAAAAACAAAAAAGACCACTATGACCGAGCCGACCCCCCCCCCACGATCGACCGATTGTGCCCCCCACGAGGTCACCCATGCCGAAATTAATATCGCACAGGCCGCGATTAGGACGGACTATGTGAGACATAATGCTGGTGTGGTCGAGTACATACTTAGGTACCTTATGGTGTGGTACTTTGCTAGCTAGCTGCCGCGTCGTTCCAAAAATGTTCCTCTCCGCGAAAGAGAAGGAATCACAACATCTCCGGTTGTTTTTGACCTTTTCTCGCTACACCTATTCGAATTTCGAAAAAACTTTCGTAAAAGTATATTGATTCCCCCAAATTTGGGAGAAACCCAATAATGTTTTTCTCATTCCCCCCACCTCCGCGGATATCGTATCGTAGGTAGAGTAGGAACAATACGATACGATTTTCTTATTCGAATTTTCATTTTTTTTCTCGGCATTGGTGTGGTGGAGACACTCTCTTTTCTGGAAAAAAAAAAAGTAGAAAAAAAATAATGTGCCCGATCAGAGAAGGGAAGGGAAGAAGGATATCAATAAGATGTGCCATGTGCCATGTGCCAAAAAAAACAATAAACATTTTTGAACGATGATGGCGGATCATCATCATCCTCATCCTCCCCCCGACTCCTCCTCCTCCTCCTCCTCCTCCTCCTCCTCCCGGCATCATCATCATCATCATCATCATCATCGTCGGCAGGAGGAGGAGGCGGTGCCCTCGCCGCCTCGGCCGCAGCAGCCGATGCAGCAGCAGCAGCAGCAGCAGCCCGCGCATCACCATCACGCCCACCGACCGGAGGAGGCGGGCGGCGGGGAGGAGGTCTACGACCGCCACCACCATGACCACCGCCGAGAAGTCGCGCATCCTCGAAATCGCATCGTCGTCGTCGACGAACACGACCACGACCACGGGAGGGGCCACGGCCACCCCCCCCCCCACCACCACCATCCTCCTCCTCCGTCGTCGTCCTTCCCCCCCCCCTCGTCGTCGTCGTCGTCGCCGCAGTCGTCGGGAATAACGGGGGGGGGGATCGCGAATCCGACGACGACGACGACGTCGTCGTCGTCGTCGTCGCGAGCGCACGTCGACGGGGACGACGACGACGTGGACGAAGACGAGGGGTGAGTCCAGGCGCGACGACCCCGGCGCACGCACGCCGCCGGTCATTCGTTTTCTTTTTTTATCGTCTAATCCTCCTCCTCCCTCCTTTCCATCATCTCTCCCTCCCATCCCTCCTCCTCCTCCTCATCTCATCTCTTACTCATCTCATCTCATCTCATACTCACCTCCCCCCCCCCATCTCTCTCTCTCTATTTTTGTCATTTTTTCCCCCCTTTTTTATTTTTTACACACGTCCTCTTCTCTCTCTCCCTCTTTTTGCCTCCATTCCTCCCCACGTCCCTCGATTATTCCCCCCCGTCTTCTCTTCGCAACACCCCCCCCCCACCGGAATGCAAAGGAACGGGCGCACGGTGGTCGGCCGCCGCGCGCAGCCGCCGAGAGGGTGGGCGACGACGACGACGTCGTCACCGCCGTATGCTGATGATGATCGGCATCATCGTCTTCGTCATCATCCCAATCCGCATCCTCCCCCCCCCCGCGGTTCTCCCCGCCAGGGAGGAGGCGGCGGGATTCGTCATCATCCTCCTACTCCTCCTCCTCCTCCTCCCACCGCTTCTTCCTCTGCTACGCGTCCCTCCCCCCCCCCTCCCTCCTTCTCCGGGGGCGGGGAGGTGGACGAGAAGGAGGATGTGCATCGCCTCCGACAACCCTTCCGACAGCAGATGCAGATGCAGATGCAGATGCAGCAGCAGGTGCAGATGGGGCAGCAGATGCAGATGCAGATGGGGCAGGGGGGGCCGCGGATGATGCCGCAGGAGTACGGCCACCACCAACCCCCGTCGTCGTCGTCGTCGTCGTATCCCCCCCCTGCGGCGGAATCGTGGATGGCCCACCACCACCATCCCCAACACCATCCTCCTACCGCGCATCCTGCGCATCCTCCTCCTCAGTCGTACCACCACCCCTCCCACCAACCTCCTCCGCCAACTCATCATCCCCACCCTCAGTATCCGGGGTATCCTCGCTACGACGAGGGGGGGGCGGCGGCGGCCTCGGCCTCGGCGGCGGCGGCGTACCACCACCACCAGTACTACCAGCATCAGCAGCAGCAGCAGCAGCATCAGCAGTATCCGTACCACCCTCACGGGCAGCAGTACGGCGCGCCCCCCCCCCCCGGGGGGACGGCGGCGGGCCGTCCTCCTCCTCCGCCGCATCATCATCATCATCCCGCCGCCCGGACGGCGTACCCACACCACCCCCCCCCGCCGACGACGTCGTCGTCCTACGATCCGCACAACCATCACCGCCCCCGCCACCCCCCGACGGCGGATGCGGACGCGGGCGGGGGCGCGGCGGGGTGGCGGATCCACCCCCCCCCCCCGCCGCATCCTCCGCCACCGGCGGATGCGCAGCGGGGGGCGTCTTCGTTTCCGGATTCCGACGTCGACTACGACGACGACGACGTAGCGGTGGGAGGGGGGGGGGGACGCCCTCCCCGCGAAGTCGTCGTCGTCGTCGTCGTCGGGGGGGGAAGCGCATCGTCGAGGAAGCGACCGCGCCGTCCCTCGCCGTCGGACGACGACGTCGCCGACGTCGGCGGATGCGGCGGGCGCGAAAACGACGGCGTTTCCCCCCCCTCGGCCTTCCCGATCCCCGCGGGTGGCGGCGGCGACGTCGGCGGCAACGTCGGCGGCAGCGGCAGCAACAACAACAACGGCGGCGCGAGCGGCGCGAACGCGAACAAGTCTGTCCGCAGGCGCAGGAAGATGTACTCCGACTTCGTAGGGGTCACGTACAACAAGACGCACGCGAAGTACCAGGCGTGCATCACTCACTACAGGAGGCAGCATTACCTCGGGAGGTACCGCTTGGCGGTCGACGCGGCCTTAGCGTACGACGAGAGCGCGCGGCTTCTCAAGGGCGCCAGTTGGAAGGTCAACTTCAGGGATCGGGGGGAGTACGAGTCCGCAAGGGCTAAGGAGCGAGGGTCGGCGGCGGCCGAGGCGGCGCGGCCGCACCACCGACCGGACGGCTGCATCGCGGCGGTGGCGACGAAGGTGGGGGAGATAGCGAGGGCCGTGGCCGGTGGCGCGTTCCGGGGGCCGGACGCGCGCGGCATCGGCGGCCGCGGCGGAGGCGGCGCGGGGAAGGCGGAGTGGGCGGAGGGGGGGGG